>JAJHSJ010002239.1:0-35727 GCA_021015155.1 Magnolia officinalis | reverse complement strand
TGGTTTTGGAAGACCCTTTAGCTACGAATATTGTCGTAGGTAAAGATATGTTTTACCTACAAAATTAGAAGGAAGGTTTTCAATTTTTGGTTTGGTTGGAAAATTCAAAAGACCCTTTCGCTACGAATATTTTCGTAGGTGAATAGGGGTTTTACCTAGGAAATTTAGTTTCGTAGGTAAAAGTAAATTTTGGGATTTTTTGTTTTTTTGAAAAATTCAAAACACCATTTAGCTACGAATATTTTCGTAGGTAAATATGGGTTTTACCTACGAAATTAAATTTCGTAGGTAAAATCAAAAGTTTTCGATCTTTGGTATGATGAAAAAGTCAAAAGACCCTTTACCTACGAAAATGATTTTCGTCGGTAAAAGTCATCTTTACCTACGAAAAAAATTTTCGTAGGTGAAAACCATATTTCTTGTAGTGACCTATAATCGATAACCTATAACTTAAACTCAATTCCCTAAACCTTAACCTATAACCTAACCTAAACTTAAACCTATAACCTACACTTATAACCTAAACCTAAAGGTAAAACCTAAACCTAAACCTGAAATGTAAAACCTAAACCTAAACCTAAAACGTAAATGTATTCTCAAATCTCTAAACTTACAACTAAAGTCGCAAACGTCAACAGGGAGAATCTTTCGGCGATTTCACAACCCGCCTGGTGAGTACCCAAGTTTGTATTTGGGTCATGTTATTTACAACATCTGAATTTCTTCCAGCCATACTTGCAACTTGAATTATTTCATGGGTTTTGGGATCCGAAATTTAGCAAATGTCTAACCATTTTTAAAAGAACACTACCACAAAAAATTTCTATATCAGCAGTGTCCTAATGCTTGGTTTTGCCCCATTTTCATCTACATATCATTCCTGGGGCAATTAATAGAAAATTCAAACGGTTCTATACCGGCAAAGTAAGCATACATTAAGTTTCTTCCTATCCTATGCAGGGCTTTGACAAACTGAAAAGAGACAGTTGAGAAGTGGGAGGGCATAACAAAGGCACCGACACGATTTAATCTAAAGCTTTTGCTGTGACAAAGACGCATATGAAGCCATGGATGAACTTGCCAAAGTTACAGAACAAGACTGCTCACCAGCTGGCTATGGAAGTCATATGCAACTGAAATGAAAGTGTTTCTCTTGCCTCTTGCTTTAATCTGAGGTAGCTCATATGAGGCCAGAGAATGGTTCTTGGTTCACCATTGCTGAATGGTCTTGTAACTCTTCACCATTAGTAATTGCTTCAATCTGAGGTAGCTCATATGTGATTGTAATTGAATGAATGAATGATTATGCAGGTGATAATTGAATGAATGAATGATTGTAATTGAATGAATGAATGATTACGCATGTGGTAATTGAATGATTGAATGATTATGCAGGTGGTAATTGAATGAATGAATGATTATAAATTTTTTTTTTTAATGTAAGCTACGGATATTAACCGTAGTTGTTATAAAATTCAGCATATTGCTACGGATCCAACACTACTTTTATCTACCAATAATATCCGTAGTTGTAGGTTCTTTTGGCTACAGAAATATTTACTACGGATTATATCCGTACCTATTGTAACCTATTGCTACGGATTAAATCCGTAGCCATAGGTTTTAGACCTATTGTTTCGGCACCTACGACGACGGTTGTGCCACGGACGTGCTACGGATTTAATCCGTAGCCATAGGTCTATGGCTACGGATTAAATCCGTAGCCTTTGCCCATTTTTCTGGTAGTATGTGGACGTAATGCATTTTCGGTAGTGGCCCCTGGGGCGACACGTAATTCCATGTTTCATGGGTAGTGGTGCACAAATCGATGTAAGTAATTTGTAATGCGTGTTACATCACTTTCGGGATTGGATGTCGTAAATAGTCACCCAATGAACAAATCGTGTCACATAATTCATCTAGTCATGTATTATGTTTATCTTGGGGTAACCACATAAATCCATGTTAAACATGGTCACATTGGCGAATCTCCGTAGTATAGGATGCGGGGCGAGTCGGATATCTCTAATCACATTCCACCTTGTGGCAATTGCTAAGAGTGATGAACCGCATATACTTTGTTAGACATGTATCTCATGTAGATTGCTTTAATTTACATATTGATACATCTTGTAGTGTGGAGTACGGGACGTATCAGAACCTTTATATTGCTTATATGAACCTCTTGAACTATTGTTAATCTTAAAGGAAGACCATCACTATGAGTAGGGTGTTGACCTTCTCCAACTGTATAGATGATGCAGGTGACAAATAGATTTAAGACCTAGAGAATCACCTTTCTGAGGAAGACTATGCTGAATAAACAATAAAATATGATTTAGTTTTATTTACGTTTCCGCTTCAACTGTATTTTGTAATAAGCTCCCATGGTGGAACATTGATAATTATTGAATTTTTGGAATAAGAGAGACACTTAATTTTATTCTTGTGAATGATTACCATTACATGTGTAGCTAGATATGATATAGATGAGAGAAATCTTAAGGGTAGTCCTCGTGACACTTTGCATCCTACATTATTAACACCCAATTCCCTCAGGCACGAGTATGAACTCAGGCTGTGAAAATTCAGGATGTTACAGGTCCACCCATTAGTGGGTCGGGTACACATGCACTGGCAATCGAGGCGTAGCATGCGCATGCAGCGCCTTAGCAAGGAAGAGGTTGTTGGTTGACTCAGTTAGGTCAATACTGGATTCACCCTGCGGCACGCTCCAGGTGAACCCTTGTAGAAGCCTAGCCAACAACATCACAGTCATTGCTGACCCAAGTGGGACCCCCATGCACCCGCGCCGACCCGTGCTGAATGAGATGAACCGTAGTTCCGTCTCGATTAAGTCAACTTCACCGGACCCGTCCTTCAGGTGCCGCTCTGGTTTAAACTTGAGTGGGTCATCCCAGACTTTAGGGTTTCGTCCAAGTCCTGTTCGACTGAGAATAACGTGGCTGCCCTTCGGGATGAAGTAGCCTGCCACCGTGGCGTCAGCGATGGCCACATGTGGGAGGTTGAAGGGTACAATCGGATGGAGCCGAAATGCTTCCCGAGCACATGCCTTAACGTAGTTGAGCTGAGGGAAATCAGACTCTTGAACTAGTCTGTCCTTCCCCACTACTCTATCCAATTCCTCCATTGCTTTCTTATGAACATCTGGTTGGTTGAGCATCTCTGACATGGCCCATTCAGCTACGTTGGATGGGTTATCTACAGTTGCTAAGAATAATTCCTGCACGATCAAAGTTAAATTACAATTACATGGATATTTATTTTTTCTTGTAATTTTACTACCTCCAGATAAAAAGGTTTACATGTTTATACGTTATTAGAACAACTAAACATGATTACTTAATTTAGTAGAGCTATCTCTCCAGGGAACATGTTGCAAGGTGATCGTCTCGACTGCGCCCAATCATATAGTGGTACATATTAAAATAAAACCCTAATCATTGGAAGCGGATTGTCTTTGGCGCCTGCCATAGGGGGAGACCCACGCCTCACCCAAGACGGTGCAGCCGTTACCGTGGGGCCCACTTTGGTGTATCTATTTTGTATCCATGCCTTCTATTTTTTTTTTCGTTTAGCCCCTTAGCTAAAAGAACAAAGATCATAGCAAAATATAGTCTGATTCATATGAACATTTCTGTTCAAGATAACCCATTTCATGACTGCACAGACTTCATAAGCAAAGTAATTAGGTAGAAAAGATGATTGTGGATGTTAAAATCATACCGTTGATTGCGCTTTTATCTCTTCTGTTGTTAGCAATGGCCGTCCATCGGAGTCTGTGATCGATATCAGAACATCGAGAAGGTCCTCAGGCTCCTTTTTGAGGGGCCCACCTACACAATCTCTCCATTTCTTGATCCGCTCATCGATTATTGGCTCATGGTACTTGTTAACAATCTTAATAGCCTTCTTCATCATCTTTTCATGCCCATCGAAATCCAAGCATCGCAGACGGGGTATGTAATCTGAGACAGCGAAAGCATAGAGAAGAGAAAGAACATTGAAAAGGGCCTCGACGTGTTCTTCTTCTTCTATGCCTGGGCCACCATCAGTGCAACCAACCCCAAATATCTTTTGTTGAACATCAATTTCCTTATGACATTACCACTGTATTGTCGAACGGCGGTCCTTACATTGATCACTGCACCTGCCTCAGATCTGCGATCAATGCTCATGCACTGATTGTAGAGGTATCTGATAAGGTTATCAGCTTCTTCAGTTCTTTTACCATGGAGCCATCGGAGTCTTGCCCCACTCAAAACCTCAGAAGCTACCACCCTTCTCATCTTCTTCCATTGATCACCCAATGGTGTAAGCGCAACGGAGAGGAATCCACGGCTAGAGTATTCAGTGCCCATGGTGAGAGGTCTTGACGCGAAGACTGCATCCTGCTTCTTTAGAAACTCGCGGGCGATCTCTGGGCATGTGACAGGGATAACATGTGTACTCCCTAATCGAATACATGCAATGTCAGTGTTCATCTCCTTCATGAGACCTAGGATCCATCGGAATGCTGGTTTGTTGAACAACAGCTCTGGGATGCTCCCCACGATGGGCCAAGGTTCTGGGCCAGGGGGAAGGGAGTGCATTGCATGTTTTTTACGAGTTTCAGATCGGAATTGAAGGAGAAAGAAGAGGGTTGCCAGGATGAGAAGCGCAGTGGTGGGGTATGTCGGGCTCTGCAGGATCCCAGTGAGGCTGATCATGGCCGGCCCACCGGAGGGAGAGGAAGGACGAGGAGATGGTGGAAGTGTTGTTCTTTATGGCTGAGAGAGAGATGCCCTATAAAAGGTGACCATGAGAGAGGGAGCGATATATGCCCTAGAAAAGGTGACGATGCATGTGCATACCATGTTTCAATGTCTTTCTGCACATGTTTGACATGGTCAAAGAAATTAGAAGTTTAAAAATGACTCACGGAATGATGAAAGTGACGCTGTCGAGGGGCATTTATCATGTTTGTTATCAATCTCCCTATATAAGTACATCCGATACATATATATGAGATCCAGGGGCATTTAGAAGCCGCTCATCTATTATATAGATGAAAGTGACGCTGTCCAGGGGCATTTAGAAGCCGTTCATCTATTATATAATGGAAAACGGATTGAACATACGTCAGAGTCACAACAAGAGAAACACGCAACGATGTACAGGGCCATTTGTCACGGTTTTTTTGTTTTTGTTTTTTTTTGTTTTTTTTTTTTTTTTTTTTAACACACGCACACACTCCCCCACACACTCACGCTAGTGGAATTTCACCACCTATGGATACTCGACCAGGTGTTGAAACTCCTAATGGCCTGTTTGGCCGGGCAAATCCGATAGGATTAGGAGGGATATGATAGATTTTAAGGTAATGATGGTGATGTTAATGGATTGGTTTAAGATCCATGGGATTGCTATATCCCGGGGCATCTTTATGGGTCTGATAAATTAAAATATGAGAAATTTTTTGAGAATTTGAAAATAATAATTCAGAATTTGTTTTTTAATTTTTTTTGAAATATTTTATAATAAAAATGATATTTTGTTAAAAGAGTAAAAAATATATATTTTGAAAAAAAAAATGTTATTTTTAAATGGAAATTGAAATTTATCTGTGAAAAATAAAATTACTAAATTATTAGGCACATCCACTAATTGAACCTTTAATCATTTTTGGACAAACTAATCAGTTCAGATTGAAGAGTAAATAACTTCAGATGTTTAATTCAAATTTCATTGAAATTGTTGATCAATCTTGTATGCCCAATATCTTTCTCATATGTAGCCTGATTGAGACGAGTAACTAGTCAAATTGAGAGTATTGATCAGTAAAATAGAGTGAATGGACCAGACATGTAAAATGGGCCAAATATTCTGGTAAAAATTGTGACCCAACTTATGACCTCATGAGAGCCTAAGAATTGATGTTAGTAAGTTTTGTGGGTCCCATCATGACGTGTGTCGAACATCAACATTGTGGATTTGATGTGTCCCCTTTATATTATGAGATATCTCAAAAATCATTTGTATACGAAACTCAAGTGGGCCATACCATCAAATCTATGTGAAGACATCCTAAAAAATATAAAAGCACTTGGTGGGCCCCATATGAATTTTGGATGCAGTTGAAACTTGGTCTGACCCCTCATCTAAGTGGGACACACATAATGAGTGGATTGGATATGTGAATCACATTTAGGCAGGCCCAATATATGATTATGAATGTTTTAAGGAAACCCTTCTCCACTACATTTAAGTGAGTTACTCGTTACCCTTACCAGAGTAAACTCTGTGGGGTCCACCATTATTTATTTATTTTATCCACTCCATTCATCCATGTTAACAGATAATTTGAGGTCTAAGGAACAAAAAGGAACCATATCCAAAGCTCAAGTGGACCACACCACAGGAAATAGCGTGATTGAACCTCTACCATTTAAAATTTCTTGGAGCCCATAGAAGTTTTGGATCAAGCTGATGTTTGTGTTTTCTATTCATTCGTATATTTTTGATATTATGAACAACCTTTAATCGTTTTTTGATAATTTGATCAGTCCAAATTGAAGAGTAAATAACTTCAGATGTTTAAATCAAAATTCACTCAAATTGTTGATCAATCTTGTTTGCCTAATATCTTTCTCATATGTAGCATGATCGGGGCGAGTGACTAGTCAAATTGAGGGTATTGATCAGTAAAATAGAGTGAATGGACCAGACATGTAAAATGGGCCAAATATTCTGGTCGAAATTGTGACCCAACTTACTGACCTCGTGAGAACCTAAGAACTGATGTTAGTAAGTTTTGTGGGCCCCATCATGATGTGTGTCGAACATCAACACCATGGATTTGATGTGTCCCCTTTAGCTTATGGGATATCTCAAAAATCATCTTTATACGAAACTCAAGTGGGCTATACCATCTAAAACAATGTGAAGCATCCTAAAAAATATAAAAGCACTTGGTGGGGCCCACATGAGTTTTGGATGCGGCTGAAAATTGGTCTGACCCCTCATCCAAGTGGGACACACATAATGAGTGGGTTGGATATGTGAATCACATTTAGGCAAGCCCACAAATAAGTTTTTGATGGTAGGTGTCAATCCCCACTATTTTCTGTGGTGGGGTCCACTTAAAGTTTGGATCTGCCTCATACTTTGGCTAATGATCTAAAATTATCTGGTTAAATGGATGGACAGAGTGGATAAAAAATACGTATTCACGGTGGGCCCCATAGTTTACTGAGTGCGATAAGCGTACTGAGTTACTCGGCAAGCAATCGGTACGCAAGGGGAACAGATTGGCTACTCCCCTTGACACCATCCAATGGCTGGTGGTCGGTGCTCTGTGGGCCCCACCATGATGTATGTGTTTCATCCATGTTGTCCATCTATTTTTAAAGATCATCTTACAGCATGAGAGCAAAAATGAAGTATATCCCAATCTGAAATGGACCACATTATAGGAAACACTGTTGAATGAGCGTCGACCATTAAAAACATTTTGGGGGCCATAAAAGTTTTGGATTGAGATGATTTTTATATTTCCCCTTCATCTAGGCCTGTATGACCTAATAAACAGATTGAATGTCAAATAAACAGTACAGTGGGCCTTATGAGGATTTTAATGATGGATATCCAATCACTATTGTTTTCATGTGGTGTGGTCCACCTGAGATTTATATACCTCTCATTTTTGGAATAAATCCCTAAAATGATATTTAAAAATGGATGAACATAATGGATGAAATACATACATCATGGTGGGGCCCACAGAGCTTGGACAGGTTGGATTTCAAATAAACATTATGAGGGGCCTTAGGATAGTTTCAATGGTGGGAATCACTCTCCCCATTGTTTTCTTTGGTGGGGTCCACTACATATTTTTATTTTTCCTCATTCATTGGTTCATACCCTAAAATGATATCTAAAAATGGGTGGACAGTGTAGATATAACACATACATCATAGTGGGGCCCACAGAACTTGGTAGCGTCGTTATCTAAGCCGCATCCTGAGACGCTCTCGGCCGTCTCTCGCACCCTCTCTCTCTCTCTCTCTCCTCTCCTCTCTCTCTCTCTCTCGTACCCTCTCCCTCCTCTTTCTCTTTGTGTTTTCTCTTCTTCCTCTCTCTCTCTCTCTCTCTCTCTCTCTCTCTCTCTCTCTCCCTCTGATGCAAAACCCATTCTACGAAGATGGTGTTGCATCTGTAGGAATATAGGATTTGCATGAAGGCAAAGGCGAGGAAAAACCCAAACACTACATCATCCATCATTGCTGTCGACTTCTATCCATGAAATCTGATGATAGATCGCCAGAATCAATGGCTTCCAGCAGGTTATCAACGAACTTGAAAACCAATCAATCGATGTTGTAATACGGTGGCAAGGTTGAAGGAAATGAATGGAAGGGAAAGACGTCGGACATGGATTCCGATGACTAAGTGCTGGAAGGTCTCCATGATTTTCAGCAATAAGGACGGAAATCATCATCATAAGTAGGAGTCCTCACTCTTTATCTCCATGATCTTCCCTTTATTAACATCTGAAATCCCTCATGCCTAAATTTGGGAATCGAAATTCCTAATCCATAATTTTCTGATTTGAGAATTTTGAAATTTCAATTGCTGTATTTGGGAATTAAAAAATCCCCAATTTCTGGTATTTGGAAATCAAAATCCCTAATGGATTGATTCTGGAATCGAATCTCTAATTTCTGGATTTGGGATTCAACCCCCTAATTTTCTAAATTTGGATTCGAATCTGAAATCCCTAATCTCCTATCTAGATTTGGGGTTCTAATATGGACAACGATTTACGGATTTGGGGATTTAGCAATTTGTGGATTCCTGATTCGATGTGGACCTTCATTTAGGGATTTAGGGATTTTAGGGCTTATAGATTTGAACGTGGACCCCGAATCAAGAATTTTCTGATATTACAAATTAAGGGCCCGTTTGGCCAGGTGGATTGGAAGGGATTGAATGGTATTAGGGTGGATGACATGGATTTCAAGGTAATGATGGTGTTGTTAGTGGATTGTCTTAAGATCCATGAGATTGCTATATCCCGGGATTGCTATATCGAGTCTGTTTGGCACGCCGACCAATCCTGGGATTAAACCTTCCCATCCCTTCCAATCCCTCGAACCAAACACGTCCCAGGAAAATTTGAATGGATTAGGATGGATTGGATGGGATTTAAAGGTAATGATAGTGTTGTCAGTGGATTGTCTTAAGATCCATGGGATTGCTATATCCTGGGATCAGGTTACCTAGTCTGTTTGGCACGCCCGACCAATCCCGTGATTTAACTTCCAATCCCTTCCAATCCACCTGGCCAAACGGGCCCTTAGGGATTTGGGGATTTTAGAATTTTAGGGATTTCAAATGTTCCAAGAATTGTTTTTTTTATTAGGAATAGGTGGGAATTCATGTATCACAAGAATTAGGGATTTTATTTTATTCTTGGTATTTTTGACATCTGAAAATAGGTTTTTGGATTTTTGTCTTTCAATGAGTAGGTGTTCTCTGAGTTTTTACTTTCTTCTGCCTTTCTGTATCTATGGTCTGAAGATGCAGACTTTGCTGAGAATAGGGCTGGTATGTGGGCCATACTAAGGGAAATAATTGGATTGGCTGAGACTGTGATTCAGGTGGGCCATACTAAGGGAAATATTTTTATGAATTATGTTTTCTAATTTCTTTTTCTTTTTATAAATGAAAATGGTCCAGCATCTGAGATAATGACACTTATTTTTAAGTTCATTGTCATTCATTTCATCTATAAATATTTGTGGCACATGTATGGGATATTGACTGGTCATACATTGTGCCCTCCAGTCTAGCATTCACCCTAAAAATTATAGAAGTTTGATGATTTCAGCTGCCAATTCATAGTTGTTTTGACTGTTGATTAATAATAAGTGGCTTGGATAACTTGGATACAGGCAACATCAGATGAGTCACCATTCTCACGGCTCCACAAGTGTGGTGATAGCATGCCTGATAACTTAGATTCATGCACTATACCCTGATACTTTCATAGTTAAAATCTTAAAGGCCTATTTGTTTGACTTCCCGCAGGCAGTAAAAGGTAATAACTATGATGCCGATTCATTGTTATGGGCGTGTGGTGTTACAATCAGCACACACTTCAATCAAGTAGTAGGACGTGTACTAACTGCACCAAAGGTCTTTTTATTTGTTTGTTTGCAAAAATTTCTTGCATATACAGAGTCTTTGTCGAGAATCTTAGCAAATGTGGCGAGCAAAAAGGAATTGTATGTTCTTTCATACTGTGTATTCTTCTTACTATGAATTTAGTTGTTTTAGCTGTTTTGTTTGGACCCTTACAATTTGTTATATTTCAGTTCATTGATTAGCCATTTGATTACTTTGAAGAGAGTCCTCAGTGGAGGCGTTCTCCACCTACTGTTAGAGTGGAGCAGATGTAATGAATACTGTTATTTTTGTTCTACTTTACATTTAATGTATGAGTTTGTGTCATTTCTGAAGGTCCATGGAAGAAAAAGAACCTGCCAGAATTTGGTATTGTCACTCAATGCATTGCACCTCAAAGAGTCAATGACCAATGCCTGACAAATGTTCTTTTGAAGATAAATACCAAGGTGAGTTGTCACTGAAATATCATGTCCCTTCCCTATGGACTTTCAGGTGTGATCTCTCTGTCTAGCTGACAACCTCCTTTCCTTTCCTTTTAACAGCTTGGTGGAATGAATTCTTTACTTGCAGTTGAACACTCACCTTCCATTTCCCTGATTTTTGAAGTTCCCACAATCATCCTGGGGATGGATGTATCACATGGTTCCCCAGGCCAGTCTGATGTGCTGTCAATTGCGGCGGTAAGATAAGATGCATGATTTTCCTTTTCAACTGTTAGTCATAGAGTGACAGTACTTGTTTCAATTTTCTTGGATAGATGATGAATGTATTTACGAATGTAAATGAAAATAAAGAACTTAATATATATATATATATATATATATATATATATATATATATATATATATATATGTTATTAATGGAGGATACCTTGTTTTGGGGGACATGAAATTCTTGTAGCTTATGGTATGGTGCCTCGATATTGGTTATATGTTACTAGTATGTAGTAGATAATACTAGGTTCAATAGTAGATAATACTAGAGAATACCTAAACCCGATCCGATCCCAAAACCGAACCTGATTCCCTAAACCTAAACTTAAACCTATAACCTAAACCTAAACCTAAACCTAAACCTATAACCTCAACCTAAACCTATAACCTAAACCTATAACCTAAACCTAAACCTATGACCTAAACCAAAACCTATAACCTAAACCTAAACCTATGACCTAAACCTATAACCTAAACCAATAACCTATAACCTATAACCTATAGCCTAAACCTATAACTTAGACCAAAACCTATAACCTAAACCTAAACCTATGACCTAAACCTATAACCTAAACCTAAACCTATGACTTATAACCTAAACCTATGACCTATAACCTAAACCTAAAACCTAAATGTATTCTCAAATCCCTAAACCTATAACCTATAACCTAAACCCAAACCTAAACATATAACCTTAACCTAAACCTAAAACCTAAATGCATTCTCAAATCCCTAAACCTATAACCTATAACCTAAACCCAAACCTAAACCTATAACCTTAACCTAAACCTATAACCTAAACCTAGATCCAAACCTTAACCTATAACCTTAACCTTAACCTATAACTTAAACCTATAACCTATAACCTAAACCCGATCCTGAACCCGAACCCGATTTCTTAAACCTAAACCTTAACCTATTCTCAATTCCCTAAAGCTATAACCTATAACCTATAACCTACAACGTAAACCTACACCTAACCTAAACATATAACCTTAACCTAAAACTAAAACCTAAACCTAAACTTAAAATGTAAATGTATTCTCAAATCCTTAAACCTAAACCTACACCTAATCCAAATCTCAATCTTTAACCTAAACCTAAACCTAAACTTGAAAACCCAAACCCGATCCTAAACCCGAACCCTATTACCTAAACCTAAACCTTAACCTATTATCAATTCCGTAAAGCTATAACCTATAACCTATTCTCAATCCCCTAAAGCTATAACCTAAACCTAAACCTAAACTTAAACCTAAAACCTAAACCTAAACCTAAAACCTAAATGTATTCTCAAATCCCTAAACCTAAACCTACACCTAATCCTAATCTCAACTCCTTAACCTAAACCTAAACTTGAAAACCCAAACCTGATTTCCTAAACCTAAACCTTAACCTATTCTCAATTCCCTAAACCTTAACCTATAACCTAACCTAAACCTAAACCTATAACCTACACTTATAACCTAAACCTAAACTTATAACCTAAATCTGTAACCTTAACCTAAATGTAAAACCTAAACCTAAACCTAAAACCTAAATGTATTCTCAAATCCCTAAACCTAAACCTATAACCTACAACATTAACATAAACTTATAACCTAAACCTATAACCTAGAACATTAAACTAAAACTATACTTATAACCTAAACCTATTCTCAAATCCCAAAACCTATAACCTAAACCTAAACCTATAACCTAAACCTAAACCTTAACCTATAACTTATAACCTATAACCTAAACCTATAACCTAAACCTAAACCTAAAACCTAAACCTAAATGTATTCTTAAATCCCTAAACCTAAACCTACACCTAATCCTAATCTCAACCCCCTAACCTAAACCTAAACTTGAAAACCCAAACCTAAACCCAATGCCGAACCCGAACCCGATTTCCTAAACCTAAACCTTAACCTAAACCATAACCTATTATCAATTCCCTAAAGCTATAACCTAAACCTAAACCTTAACCTAAACCTATAACCTAAACCTAAACCTAAACCTATAACCTTAACCTAAACCAAAACCTATAACCTAAACCTTAACCTATACCCTATAACCTATAACCTAAACTTATAACCAATAACCTAAGCTTAACCTAAACTTATAACCAATAACCTAAGCTTAACCTAAACCTAAACCTAAAACCTAAATGTATTCTCAAATCCTTAAACCTAAACCTAGACCTAATCCTAACCTGAACTCGCTAACCTAAACCTAAACATAAACTTGAAAACCCAAACCTAAACCCGATCCCGAACCCGAACCCTGATTTCCTAAACCTAAACTTATAACCTTAACCTAAACCTATTCTCAAATCCCAAAACCTAAACCTAAACCTTATCCTAAACCTAAACCTAAACCTTAACCTATAACCTAAACCTAAACCTTAACCTATAACCTAAACTCAATTCCCTAAACCTTAACCTATAACCTAACCTAAACCTAAACCTAAACCTATAACCTACACTTATAACCTAAACCTAAACCTATAACCTAAACCTATAACCTTAACCTAAACATAAAACCTAAACCTAAACCTATACTTATAACCTAAACCTATTCTCAAATCCCAAAACCTATAACCTAAACCTAAACCTATAACCTATAACCTAAACTTAAAACCTAAACCTAAACCTATAGCCTAAACCTAAACCTAAAACCCAAACATAAACCCAATCTCGAACTCGAACCCCATTTCTAAACCTAAACCTTAACTATTCTCAAATCCCTAAACCTAAACCTACACCTAATCCTAATCTCAACTCCCTAACCTAAACTTGAAAACCCAAAGCTAAACCCGATCCCGGACCCGAACCTGATTTCCTAAACCTAAACTTATAACCTTAATATAAACCTATTCTCAAATCCCAAAACCTATAACCTAAACCTAAACCTAAACCTTAACCTAAACCTAAACCTAAACCTATAACATAAACTTATAACCTTAACTTATAACCTAAACCTATAACCTAAACTCAATTCCCTAAACCTTAACCTATAACCTAACCTAAACCTAAACCTATAATCTAAACCTAAACATAAAACCTAAACCTAAACCTATACTTATAACCTAAACCTATTCTCAAATCCCAAAACCTATAACCTAAACCTAAACCTAAATCCTAAATCTAAACCTACAGTTATAACCTATAACCTAAACCTATAACCTAAAACCCAAACGTAAACCCGATCTCGAACCCGAACCCGATTTCCTAAACCTAAACCTTAACGTATTCTCAAATCCTTAAACCTAAACGTACACCTAATCCTAATCTCAACTCCCTAACCTAAACCTAAACCTAAACTTGAAAAGCCAAACCCAAACCCGATCTCGAAGCCGAACCTGATTTCCTAAACCTAAACTTATAACCTTAACCTAAACCTATTCTTAAATCCCAAAACCTATAACCTAAACCTAAACCTAAACCTTAACCTAAACTTAAACCTTAACCTAAACCTAAACTTTAACCTATAACCTAAACCTTTACCTATAACCTACACTTATAAGTTAAGGTTATATGAACTTATAAACTTATAACCTAACCTAAACCTAAACCTAAACCTATAACCCGATCCATCGTCGTTGACGAGAGCCCCGTACACCGAGCTTATATCGCAGAGAGAGAGAGAGGTTTAACAGCTACGGGTCATTATCCATGACATCAGAGAGCAGCTGGAGAGGTAGAGGGAGTAGCTAGCGAGGCAAAGGGAGGAGCATGAGAGGAGGATAGAGGATCAGGAGAGGAAGATGATTGAGGAGCTGGCGAGGCAGAGGGAGGAGCAGGAGAGGAGGACGGAGGAGATGCGGGTCTACCAGAAAAATGGGCAAAGGCTACGGATTTAATCCGTAGCCATAGGCCTATGGCTACAGATTAAATCCATAGCACGACCGTCGTCGTAGGTGCCGAGCCAATATGTCTAAAACCTATGGCTACGGATTTAATCCGTAGCTACAACTTAAAATAGCTACGGATGTAATCCGTAGCGAATATTTCTGTAGCCAAAAGCACCTACAGCTACGGATATTATTGGTAGCTAAAAGTAGTTTTGAATCCGTAACAATATGCCAAATTTTATAAAAACTACGGTTAATATCCGTAGCTATTGGCTACATTAAAAAAATAATTTACGATCATTCATTCATTCAATCAATTACCACCTGCATAATCATTCATTCATTCAAATACCACCTTCATAATCATTCAATAATGAATCAATTACAATCATTCATTCATTCAAATACCACCTTCATAATCATTCAATAATGAATCAATTACAATCATTCATTCATTCATTCAATAATGAATCAATTAGAATCCTTCATTCAATCGGCTAGCAACGTTGTGCATTGTGATCAGATAGACGCCTGCGGCAGCTTCACTTTTTCTTATCAAACTTTGCCAATTCATGGAACCTACAATCTAGTCAAATAACTGCAATATCAACATTCTATAAACAAATTAAAACAATTGCTAGAAATAGGTCAGCGAGGTTGAAACCAGTGTTTTAAAACTCTGACCCTAATAAAGAATTTGAAAACCATAAAGAAAATTCAAGATCTAAGATTCTATCTTTACAAACTTAAATTCAAGTGAAGAAAGATATCTCACAATTTTCTTGCCTCGAAATGCCTCAGGAAATAAGAAGAAATAACCGAATTGAAAGCACCAAACAAGGGTACTTTGAACATAGGATCTCGAATCCTACTTTCCCCACATGAGACAGAGTGGAACATGCTAGTCCATTCAGTCAGTCTGTTCACAAGGCGGACCCGCCATACACATGTATGGCCAACAGCCTGAAAATCAGGTTGGTCCAGTCATCATGTGGAGCCCAAATATACCTTGAATGCACATGGTTGGTAGATTCTCTTTGACTTTGCACATGTGGTTCACATGATTACCATACCATCCCAATTTTTAGCTTAGGCGCACACAACGAGGCTAACCAGATGAACGACCTAGATCTTGTGGATACATCGCATGACACACTGGCAAGTGTGGGGAGAGTAGAATTCCAAGTAGACTTCACAGTTCTCAAAAGCACATATTGTAAACTCCAATGCGAAGAACAGGATTTTTAAGGATTCCCACCTCAAGCCCAATATTGAATAGCAAGAAAACTACTCTGAATTCAACAATAGCCTTTGTCCCATGAACATGACGGATAATAGAGAGACCGTATGGCCCAATCAAGATACCAGCAGCTAAGTACCCAAGTACAGGACTACCTAAAAGATGCGAGTAAATACAAGAGAATAGTTAAACTGAATCCAATTTTGGATGCATGCAAGCTACTCATTTTAAGATAGGTAACAGACAGCCTGGTAAAAAAGTCATTCTGCTTCAATATGTGAAGATACAACGAGGCTTTTGTCCATTTCTATGAACACTAGTTGCATCTTGTCATAGATTTCCGAGTTTATATTTTTAGTTGGTTTGTGGGGCATCCAAACCGTGCATCAAGGGCGCATAAATCACGCCACTAAAACAAATCGGTTGTGCTACTCATGTACAGTACAATGGATGGTACGAGAATTGCAAACAGTCCACATGTGTGGCATACATATGTGGCCTACTAGATGAGTGGACAAGATGCTTTTAGTCCACAATTCAAACAATAACTGATATGACTCAAAAAATACAAAGTCGTACTAGTTGATCATTTAAACCATGGTGCCATTAATGAGAATGCTTGTGTTCACAGTAAAAACCAGAAAAATTCCACCACTAGTGGAAATCTAAGGCTGCGTTTGGATTCACTATTGAATTGAATTGCAATAACTAGGACAATACATTGGAAGTGGCCAAATTGCAATTTCCTCAACTGTTTATTGCGAGGGACTCCACTCCCAATTGTAATTTCATTATTACCAAGTTAGAGTCTAGAGGAAACAAACTACTATTTGAGGGTAAATCCTCCTTCTAACTACTCAGAAGGTAATTACAATTCCACCATTTCCACTCTATCAAACTAATCATCACAATCCAATTCCTTAGTGCATCCTTAGTGCATTCAAACAGAACCAAAAGTAGGCAAATCACCTACGGAGAAGGGATTGCCTCATTTACATGGTCTACTTACCTTACCTCCACAGATTATCGACTACATTAGGAAATCTCACTAAATTTAGACAAGTTGCCTTACATTAAGTATACAACAATCCATGCATGCAACAAAACATACAACAAGCGTTGGAAACTAGTCCTTAAACACAAACCCATTGAATTGCAAATTCAACCAACTCCCTGTTGTTGTTGTTGTTGTTAACAAAGTTTTGAAAAAAGAAAGTCTAGTATATAAAGAGAAAACATAATTTAAGTGATAATTAATATTTTAATTCATAGCAGAGTACAGAAACATCAATAGATTTCATTACACAATGTGCTATATATTACTACGGCAATGCAGATAATGCAGTTGAATCAGTAAGAACTAACAAAGATATTTCTTACCGATCATTCCTAATAGGCAAAGGATCCTTGAATAAAAACTGACAAAAACCATTAGGTATAGAAGTAATTCCTAACACTAAATTGAAGAATAAATCAAATATTGTATTGCTAAACAGATCGATACATTTTATTTTCAAAGAACTATCAATGCAAGAAATCTCTACTTGAACACAATGCCCAAACCTTTCAAAGTCTTATGCAACTTTCATCAACCTTCCCACAGTTTGCCTGTGAAATTGCGAATACTTGGTTAGAAACACACGAAAAAACCACATTCAATTGAGGAAAGAACAAAGCTTTAATGGCTAAGATCCATTTTACCTGCTTGTTGGCTGGATTACGACCCCATGAAAGACGAACCGTCTGGTTCCCAATGACTGTCCTATTGAACCTCTGCAATGCCTCCTCAACATGGTTTCTACCAGGAATAATAAAGTACAAAATTCAAAATAACATTAAGAATTGTATAGATATTGTGAAGGGGATTCCATCATGTTTTCTATTGAACCATGGTCATAAATTATACCGCTGACAAACTGAACAAACCCGCATCCTTTCCCAACTGGTATCTTTACAGAATTAATCTCACCATATTGAGAAAAGTCTTATCTAAGATCCCCATCGCTGGTATTCGGGCCAAGCCCTCCAACAAATATCTAAATAAGATGTGCTTAGTGATAAATAAACTCAACTAATGTACAAACGTTTCTCTTATCAACAATGTACAAATGTTTATCCTATTAGTGATAAATAAACTCAACTACCAAAAAATATGTAGCAACAGGGCAAGAATCCAGTTTTTTCAAACTAACTTTGAGCAGGCAAATCTCCTAGCCCATTTTTTCAAAGCTTTTAAAAGAACCCAGAGACCCATATGCATTTCTTTGTATATTATACCTTGACAAGTGGCTCTACATGCATGGGCTCAAATGGGAAGAGAGAGAAAAGGAAGATATACATTACCATTCTAAGTATCTTATGCATTTGCAGCTCTTACCATCGAAAACAGAAAAAATGAAAAGAGAGAGAGAGAGGTAAAGCAAAGAAACAGAAAATCTTCCCTGTACTCTTTTTCAGTACATGGATTTACAGGAATTTCATGAGTAGTTTGTTACATGTCACGATCCACAAAAACATGCGAATGCAGAAAATCTTGCTTTATCAGTAAAACCTAGATAGAAACCTACCTATTTCATTCATTGGTTGTACAGGTATATCACAGTTAACTCTCCTTCTTTCAATGCATATTCCAGTTTTTGTTGCATTCATCTCTGAACTATATTTTATTGCAGAACTCACACACACACACACACACACACACACACACACACGTCTGAATATGATAGATTCAGAGACTGGTCAACCAAATCTGAGACTTGCTGTCTTTTCCAAAATGCTTCGTAGTGGGATGCCACATAGAATGGCAATTGTGAACAACTTTCAAATCAAATTCCCACCTGCAGAGAAATGCTAGCAGGGTAGCCAACAAAGATAATAAAAAAACAGATCTACCAGTGGCCCACCATACTGAAAGAAGTCCTAAAGTGCAGCTGATTGACAAGGGACAGGTGGCCACTAATTATTCATCTTTCCTTCACAACACCTTGAGAAAATGCTCTTTTCAAATATTCTTGTATTAGAATCAAATACCTATCACCAACACATGAGAATTCAGGGTTAGGGTTGTCTACATAGACTCAAAACTCATCCAGAATATATTACATCCTAAAATAAACATAAACACACAATCCAAAGGAGAATTCAAGGTTATGGTTTTAGACAAAGTTGTGCCACAATTTTGGATGTGCTTGGAGAATTATATAAAAAAAAAATTAAAATTAAAAAAAAGAAAAGAAAAGAAAAGAAAAAAACAGTTGTCTCTTAACTAACTAGCAATAATAACTAACAAATAAAACAATTCCATAAACATTTATTGTATAGAAATATTTTAGGAGTGTTTAATCTTACATTCTACTGCTGAAGATGATATATATATATATATATATATATATATATATATATATATATATATTGTTGAGGGTCAAATATTGCATATCAGACCCTAGTAATTACTTGATTTTACGAATATGATGCCGTTTAATGGCCCGCTTTAATCGTGTTGTGACGCAGAGTGTATTTGCAAGCATGGACTGAAAAAGGGAGCTTAAAGCGTGGATTTAACGTTCTGAAGTCACCAGAGCAAGGGATGGACTCCAAGGGACCGAGATCGAAGGATTTACACGGCCGAGATTCGAGAAAATCAAGTATTTTATGCTCAAGTTGCCTGAAATGGTCCAGGGTGCAAGATCATGGGGTTTATACCATCTGATTGGCTCGAAACTTCATACAAGACCTGAAGACCATATATTAACCATACACGTCGAAATTCATCCGTCGGATCATCGCGGAAGCAGCCCAACGGACAGATTAGCCCCTTGATTCACTAAGTGGGGCACACCTGATGTCTGGATACACTTCATCTTCGGTCCCCACGGCTTGAATGATATGACAGAATGGATGGTCAGAGCGGATTTCTCGCAAACATCACAGTGGACCCCACACGAGGGTGCACATGCATGTAGTGCAGGCGACCAGGAGGTGCACCGGACGGGCAGCCCGGTAAAAGACAGGCTGACCTGTCTTCCTTCGTGCGTAGAGACAGCGGACGGACGACCGTCCGCCGTTCTTGTGTAGTGGGCCCTACCCATCATGTATCTCATCGATCTGGACCGTTTATTCTGATAAGGAGATGTCTAACATCCTTGCCAAGCTTTCCTTTTGACGCCATGCAAGACATCGCACGTTTCTGGCCGTTAAAAGCAGGATGGATGGCGGAACTAAAGATCAAGTGGGCCGCACCGAGTTCAGTCCAGAATGCATCCTTCCTGGACAGTTTTTCGTCCTGACTTCAATGGACGGTATGGATCTTCCACTTGACATCGATCAGTGGACCACCAAAACTCACAGCGCCGTTTGCGTAAACAGAGCCTGCGAAGGGATTTTTGTGGGCCATCACTTAGACTCGGACGGGAAATCCGAGCCGTCCATTTGAATCGTACGAAGATTTTAACTAGGATTTAGTGGGTCTTTGTATGAAGAATGCCAACAAGATGGTGCAAAATGTGATGGACGGCGGAACCTTGCCGCAAGATAAATCCTGTGGGCTTTAGCAATGAACATCCGAAATTGGCCATGTCTGAACGGAATTTTGTGCTGCATGCAATGGATGGAATGGATTTCGCAAGATCACAACAAAGTGGGGCCCACCACCGTCACTGCGTATCAGATACGCCGGCTCTGTTCGCAGTCCGGACGCTGTCCGTAACTTGCGGGCGGTTGTGGGACACAATCACAGTCAATCTCTTCGATCCAAACCATCCATCGTGTAGGGCATCAAAAATCATCTGGGGACGTGTATTCTTTGGAATTAAAGTAAGGAAAAAGGTTTTCCCTTTCTGCATTACAAATTGCTGCGTAAGGAGAGTCCTGCACGGACTGTTTGTGTAAACAGAGAGTGCGTGAGATTTCCGCATGATGTTCTCCAGCTAGGATTACACGTAGCCACCAAACTTCCCTGCTATAAAAGAGAGAGAGAGAACAGGAGAAGGGGATCTAGGCTGGAGGCTGGACGTGGAGCAGGGAGAGAGAAGGAGCGTTTGTAGTTTAGAATTTTTTTCTTCTTTTCTTTTTACTGTTTTTCTTGAATTTTGGGAGATCTAGCCCATCCATGGCGGGCTAAACCTCTTAGCTAGGGCTAAGAGGTGAAGCTTGTAGTGGGATGGGAGATTCTATTTTATGCTTTTAATTTGGTTTTAATTTATGAACTGAATTTGATTTTTGTTTAATTAAGGGAATATTTTTTTAGTTCTTAATGGTCTATTGTGACTGAAATTACAATGGGTCTGCGATGGCTTTGAGTATTTCCTTCTCCCTTTTATGTTTATGACGTCATGAAGCCCTGTTGTTCACCATCGTCTCCTAGGCATGGTCGGATGACGGTACCCTTCCTAACCTTCATAGCATGTTGATTGGTTGGTAATTCGTTTAATTCTGTTGTTTGGTTTGTCTACTGGGCATGGTTTGGTGATGGAATCCATTCTAATTCATATACCTCTCATCTCTTGAAAACTATATCAACGGCAGTTCAGTTAATTTCCCTAATTTTTAATCCAGGCATAAGATCTCCCTGATCTCTACAAGTGAATCCTCTAAATCCCTAGTTTCCCACCTCTGAATTTCTCTTTAGTTTTAGATTATTATTTCACCATTATTCCTCAAAAATTATTTTATTTAGATTTCATCTCATTCTAGTTCTAGTTCTAATTACTTTCAGATTACGTACAGGTTTCAGTCCCTGTAGATTCGACCTTGGTCTTACCGAGTTTATTACTACATCACAACCCTGCACTTGGGGATTGAATATATATATATATATATAATGTAATTTTATTGCTTAGATGATCATGGGTCGAGCATGTCCAAGTCATTGTCATTAAGACTAGCTAGCTTTGTTCATAGATGTGCTATGGTTGATGCAGTAGAGTAACTCCCTGTTCACTATCAGTTTCTCGAGTCTTTCTAACATTATGCTAAGGAATCAAGTCTTTTTAATGTGAGGTGCATCATCATCATATCAAACTTAAATTAATTGAAGGAAAAATGCCAATCATATACTTATATTTGCAGTATAGTTACAGTTATCCTGAGACATAATTTTCATGACTTTTTCTTCTTCTTCTTCTTCTTCTTCTTCAAAAAAAAAAAACCTTATCTCAACTGCATGTAATCTAAGTACCCATAACCAATTTTTCTAGTAAGAGTAGGAATCCCAAAGCAAAGTATTTTTCTCATGGTCTGAGCCAAACTTAGCCTTAACCACAGAGAAATACAACCAATGAAGTGAGGAAACCAAAGAGCCATGCATATGAGCCAAGAGTATGTGGCATTGCAGAGCTCATAAAGGAGGAAACCAAAGAGCCTAATGCCATTATTATTTTCTTTCTCAAATAGAATACCCATGATTGATCATTGTGGAGGGTCGTGACAAGATGATTGTGGTAAACAAACGAATATCGGAACCCGCACATGCTGACAAGGAGGCATCGTTTTCTTGTTGAACTCATATTCCTTTTAAGTTGCACAAATCATGGTTTAATCTATATAACATATATTATAACATTCTTTTGACTCAGTTTCAGAAAGCTAAAAGTTTTTTCACCATAAGCAACAACAAAGGCCTTGTTTCACATGTCATTCGCATCACCTCTTCGACTACTTTTTCTAAATCATTTAAGTGAGATGGGCATTAAACAATTATTGAAAAGGCATTAAACCCTTCATATGGGTACTTCTAGCAACTTAAAATCCAAATTCCCTTTCTTTCAAGTAAAAATAGTCCCATAGGCAGAAAATTTACACAAATTTTTAAGAAAAAAAAAGAGAGGTGAATTTCCTACCTTCCAATTCTCATCCAATGCCAGAACCCCCTGCTTCAGCTTACATTAGTTTTTCCCATCATTCTTGAAACTGCCTACTTTGCCATGTTGAGCACACCTATCCTTGCACTGAACAATAAATAAAAGAATTAGAGGATGCAAAGCAAGGTCACAGTTAAAATGTCCAATACTACCAAAAAAGAAGAACATGACGATTGTTCTTTCTGTTGTATGGAGTTGGAATCACATGGAACACAAAACAACAAGAAGAAAAAAAACTAAGTTTCTGTTAGTTATGATATCAAACATTTGGTTGCATGTCTCCCTTTGTCATTTCATCGAACATCTAGTACGAATCACAATTCAAAGGCCTCAAATCCCAATTGGTCGAATATCCAGTACGCATCCCATGCATAGAATCCTGCACAAGTGAACTATAGCAGGGACATCGAAAACTTTTTTACTTTTTTCATTTTCTTTCTTGAAATTATAGGATCCCCAACCCAAGGATTTTGGTCAGGATGCCCCTCTACGTCAAGTTGTTAGCTTGTATAAGTGGGTCCCATGATTCAATTATACAAACTATCAGTATCTATCCACTTACATTCAACAATTTTTTCAATTGAATGTGAAATTGTAGACCTCATAGTATCTCTACTAATTATTGTCCATTTGTAAGCCACAAACTGAAAAGATAAGATGGTCCCAAAGAATTAAAAAAAAAAAAAAATAGAAAGGGAAAAGAAAAGAGAAACCGTTTAGTGTACAAGCATCTATAGTGTAACCCACTAACTAACGATCTGGATCGACAGATCATCAGCCCACTTCTATAAACCATCGCCTTAATTTCCAAGAGCTCTACAAAAAAAAAAAAAAAAAAAAAAAAAACCCTCAAACTGCTACCTCTGAGGTGCTCCTGTAAGTGTGGGCCCGTTGTTGAAAAATGACCCATACTTACCCAACGGGAGAATGCTTTAAGAACGCCTTTGGAAACGTGGCTCCCTAAGAAGAATGTTTCCTCATACTACCATCAACTTCCATTGCTTGATAGGGCAGGAAGCAAGGGCCGCTGATTGGGCGCAGGGGTCATCGGACGACAATCGGATGGATGAGGAGTCGGATTTTGATCGGACGACTGAGGAGTAGAGGGAAAAGATGAGGAGTCGGCCCTCATCCCCGTCGGTCGTGTTGGGGAGACACTTGAGAAGGTGTTTCCGCTTGTGAGGCTTCACTACAAGAAAAATGGGCAAAGGCTACGGACTAGATCCGTAGCAAAAGGGTTTTTGCTACGGATCTAGTCCGTCACGCGTCCGTCGCAATTGGTGGGGTAGCTAAAGGTCTAGCTACGGATAATATCCGTAGCAATAGATACAATTAGCTACGGATTTTTTCCGTAGCAATAGATAGTATTAGCTACGGATAATATCCGTAGCAATATACACCAATAGCTACGGATTATACCCATAGCAATAGATATGCATAGCTACGAATTATATCCGTAGCAATTTTCGATACGGAGATGATCCGTATCAATAGATACCATCATCCGTAGCAATAGATACCGATATCTACGGTATTTCCAGCCCTACATAAGGGGAGCTACGGATATGATCCGTAGCTATAGATACCAATAGCTACGGATATAATCCGTAGCTATATACAGCAATAGCTACGGATTATATCCGTAGCTATATAGCAATAGCTACGGATATAATCCGTAGCAATATATAGCAATAGCTACAGTAAAAATCTGTAACTTTGCTACGGATTATATTTCGTAGCTATTTTCCCTGTTTCCATTGTAAGAACCTGCTATATTGATAACTCATCTAAGCTTAATGCAAACAGAGAAAAAAAATTGATGCATTTATTACAATAGCAATCAAATCTACAATGCATCCTACATTCACATTTCTAAATAAACAATACTTCGCTTTGCTCAACCTATCAAAAGAATTACAACTAAGGCATGCCCTCATGCAGAATTTTCTTTCTTCAGACGGTCAAGTTCAGCAAGCACAGAAGATAGAGCTTCTTCTTTCCTTGAAACTGCATATGTAACTTCTGTAGACTTCGACACAAAATCACTTTCAAGTTTTAAAACTCTTCCCTTGAGGAAATGAATTTCATCATCCACTGACTTCTTTAGCTTGTCAGCCTGTATAAAACAATAATTGTAGACACAATCAAACAAGCATGCCTTTGTACACATCTCAAAAGGAAGAAAGACCAAAAAAAAAAAGAGCTGGAAAAAAACAATCATATATAAAGAAATAAAAAATGTACCTACAATTTTCTAAACTATAGCAAAATCCATAGGTTAGGTTATCGGTTATAAGTTTAGGTTATAAGTTATAGGTTAAGGTTTAGTTTATAGGTTTAGGAAATCGGATTCGGGTTCAGGATCGGGTTTAGGTTTGGGTTTTCAAGTTTAGGTTTAGGTTTAGGTTAAGGAGTTGAGATTAGGATTAGATGTAGGTTTAGGTTTAGGGATTTGAGAATACATTTAGGTTAAGGTTTAGAGAATTGAGAATAGGTTAAGGTTTAGGTTTAGGAAATCGGATTCGAGTTCGGGATTGGGTTTAGGTTTGGGTTTTCAAGTTTAGGTTTAGGTTTAGGTTTAGGTTAAGGTTAGGGAGTTGAGATTAAGATTAGGTGTAGGTTTAGGTTTAGGGATTTGAGAACACATTTAGGTTAAGGTTTAGGGAATTGAGAATAGGTTAAGGTTTAGGTTTAGGAAATCGGGTTCGGGTTCAAGATCGGGTTTATGTTTGGGTTTTCAGTTTAGGTTTAGGTTTAGGTTAGAGAGTTGAGATTAGGATTAGGTGTAGGTTTAGGTTTAGGGATTTGAGAATACAGTTAGGTTAAGGTTTAGGGAATTGAGAATAGGTTAAGGTTTAGGTTTAGGAAATCGGATTCGGGTTCGGGATCGGGTTTAGGTTTAGATTAGGGAGTTGAGATTAGGATTAGGTGTAGGTTTAGGTTTAGGGAATTGAGAATACATTTAGGTTAAGGTTTAGGGAATTGAGAATAGGTTAAGGTTTAGGTTTAGGAAATCGGGTTTGGGTTTTCAGTTTAGGTTTAGGTTTAGGTTAGAGAGTTGAGATTAGGATTGTGTAGGTTTAGGTTTAGGGATTTGAGAATACATTTAGGTTAAGGTTTTGGGAATTGAGAATAGGTAAGGTTTAGGTTTAGGAAATCGGATTTGGGTTCGGGATCGGGTTTAGGTTTGGGTTTTCAAGTTTAGGTTTAGGTTTAGATTAGGGAGTTAAGATTAGGATTAGGTGTAGGTTTAGGTTTAGGGAATTGAGAATACATTTAGGTTAAGGTTTAGGAAATTGAGAATAGGTTAAGGTTTAGGTTTAGAAATTGGTTCGAATTCGGGATTGGGTTTAGGTTGGGTTTTCAAGTTTAGGTTTAGGTTTATGTTAGGGAGTTGAGATTAGGATTAGGTGTAGGTTTTGGTTTAGGGATTTGAGAATACATTTAGGTTAAGGTTTAGGGAATTGAGAATAGGTTAAGGTTTAGGTTTAGGAAATTGGGTTCGGGTTCAAGATCGGGCTTAGGTTTGGGTTTTCAAGTTTAGGTTTAGGTTTAGGTTAGAGAGTTTGAGATTAGGATTAGGTGTAGGTTTAGGTTTAGGGATTTGAGAATACATTTAGGTTAAGGTTTAGGTTTAGGTTCGGGTTTAGGCTATAGGTTTTGGTTTGGTTAAGTTATAGGTTTTGGTTTAGGTTATAGGTTATAGGTTTAGGTTTAGGTTTTGATTTAGGTTATAGGTTACAGGTTTAGGTTAATGTTTAGGTTTATGTTATAGGTTTAGATTTAGGTTTAAGCTATAGGTTTTGGTTTTGGTTTTGGTTATAGGTTTTGGTTTTGGATATAGGTTATAGGTTTAGGTTATAGGATTTGAGAATGGGTTATGGTTTAGGTTATAGAAATCGGGTTCAGGTTCGGGATTGGGTTTTAGATTAGGTTTTCAAGTTTAGGTTTAGGTTTTGGTTAGGGAGTTGAGATTAGGTTGGGTTTTCAAGTTTAGGTTAAGGTTTAGGTTTAGGTTATAGGTTTTTGGATATGAGAATGGATTCGGGTTTAGGGTATAGGTTTTGGTTTTGGTTTAGGTTATAGGTTTTGGTTTAGGTTATAGGTTATAGGTTTAGGTTTAGGTTTAGGTTTTGAATTAGGTTATAGGTTATAGGTTTAGGTTAGGTTTAGGTTAGGTTATAGGTTTTGATTTAGGTTTAGGCTATAGGTTTTGGTTTTGGTTTTCGTTTAGGTTATAGGTTTTGGTTTAGGTTATAGGTTATAGGTTATAGAATTTGAGAATGGGTTCGGGTTTTGGTTTAGGTTATAGGTTTTGGTTTTGGTTTAGGTTATAGGTTTTTGTTTAGGTTATAGGTTTAGGATAAGGTTTCGGTTTAGATTATAGGTTAAGGTTTTGGTTTAAGTTATAGGTCTTGGGATTTGAGAATGGGTTCGGGTTTAGGCTATAGGTTTTGGTTTTGGTTTAGGTTATAGGTTATAGGTTTAGGTTTAGGTTATAGGTTTTGATTTAGGTTTAGGCTATAGGTTTTGGTTTTGGTCTAGGTTATAGGTTTTGGTTTTGGTCTAGGTTATAGGTTTAGGTTATAGGATTTGAGAATGGGTTCGGGTTTAGATTATAGGTTTTGGTTTTGGTTTAGGTTATAGGTTTTGGTTTACGTTACAAGTTTTGGGATTTGGGAATGGGTTTGGGTTTAGGTTATAGGTTTTGGTTTTGGTTTAGGTTTTAGGTTATAGGATTTGAGAATGGGTTCGGGTTTAGGTTATAGGTTTTGGGATTTGAGAATGGGTTCGGGTTTAGGTTATAGGTTTTGGTTTTGGTTATAGGTTTTGGTTTAGGTTATAGGTTATAGGTTTAGGTTAAGGTTTCGGTATAGGTTATAGGTTTTGGGATTTGAGAATGGGTTCGGGTTTAGGTTATAGGTTTTGATTTAGGTTATAGGTTAACGGTTTAGATTAAGGTTTAGGTTTAGGTTATATGTTTTTGGATTTGAGAATGGGTTCGGGTTTAGGTTATAGGTTTTGGATTTGATAATGGGTTCGGGTTTAGGTTATAGGTTTGGTTTTGGTTTAGGTTATAGGTTTTGATTTAGGTTATAGGTTAACGGTTTAGGTAAGGTTAGGTTTAGTTTAGGTTATTTTTGGTTTTGGATTTGAGAATGAGTTCGGGTTTAGGCTATAGGTTTTGGTTTTGGTTTAGGTTATAGGTTTTGGTTTAGGTTATAGGTTTAGGTTTAGGTTTAGGTTTTGATTTAGGTTATAGGTTTAGGTTTAGGTTTAGGTTATGGTTTTGATTTAGGTTATAGGTTTGGTTTTGGTTTTTGTTTTGATTTAGGTTATAGGTTATAGGTTTAGGTTAAGGTTTAGGTTTATGTTATAAGTTTTTGGATTTGAGAATGGGTTCGGGTTTAGGTTATAGGTTTTGGTTTCGGTTTAGGTTATAGGTTTTGGGATTTGAGAATGGGTTCGGGTTTAGGTTATAGGTTATGGTTTTGGTTTTGGTTTAGGTTATAGGTTTTTGGATTTGAGAATGGGTTCGGGTTTAGGTTATAGGTTTGGGATTTGATAATGGGTTCGGGTTTAGGTTATAGGTTTTTGGTTTTGGTTTGGTTTAGGTTATAGGTTTTGATTTAGGTTATAGGTTAACGGTTTAGGTTAAGGTTTAGGTTTAGGTTATTGGTTTTTGGATTTGAGAATGAGTTCGGATTTAGGCTATAGGTTTTGGTTTTGGTTTAGGTTATAGGTTTTGGTTTAGGTTATAGGTTTTAGGTTTAGGTTTAGGTTTTGATTTAGGTTATGGTTTAGGTTTAGGTTTAAGTTATAGGTTTTGATTTCGGTTATAGGTTATAGGTTTTGGTTTTGGTTTTGGTTTTGATTAGGTTATAGGTTATAGGTTTAGGTTAAGTTTAGGTTTATGTTATAAGTTTTTGGATTTGAGAATGGGTTCGGGTTTAGGTTATAGGTTGTGGTTTCAGTTTAGGTTATAGGTTTTGGGATTTGAGAATGGGTTCGGGTTTAGGTTATAGGTTATGGTTTGGTTTAGGTTATAGGTTTTGGATTTGAGAATGGGTTCGGGTTTAGGTTATAGGTTTTGGTTTTGGTTTTGGTTTTGGTTAAGGTATATGTTTAGGTTTAGGTTATAGGTTTTGGATTTGAGAATGGGTTCAGGTTTAGGTTAAGGGTGTGGTCCCTGCAAATACAGATATAAAAATGGCCTGTCCAAATGGCCAGGCCCTTCCAATGCTGTCCATAGGAAATGGACAGCTTCATCATGGTCATAACAGCGGTTCCCACCTTCCAGGGACCCCCGCTCATCCGGATAGCTCCGACGCACATCCGGGTCTACTCCATTAATTTTGAGCAAATACACAAACACGGCCTGTCCAAATGGCTAGGCCCCTCCAATGCTGTCCATAGGAAATGGACAGCTTCATCATGGTCATAACAGCGGTTCCCACCTTCCAGGGACCCCGCTCTTCCGAATAGATCCGACGCACATCCGGGTCTGCTTCATCAATTTCGAGCAAATATACATAAATACGGCCTGTCCAGATGGCCAGGCCACTCCAATCATGTGCATTCTTGACAAGAGACGTACCAGATACTTGAGTCTAAAATATGCAGCTCCAATCCTCCCACATGCAACATCCACCTGAAAGAATACGCATAACTGTCATGCTTGAGTAATCAATACAGGAATCTACAAGTAAGGAGTGATGAAAACTAAATGCAAGGAAAATATAAAACTCCCCTGATGTAAACTGTATTTAAATTGACCTTGAGTCGATTGGATACTCATAGAATAGAAACATGGACTGAATATGAAAAAGTTGCTCCATATTCCACTGCAATTGAACATGACACTAACACTTGCACGCCGTAACATGAAGGGTTTTCGTCCATATCGATCCGCTACTACTCCCCAAAGACAGAAGTTAAAGCTCTTCCCACCATGTAAGCAGATCCTTCAAGAAAAGAAAAAAAGATTTTATTTTCATCATATTGTCAACCATAAAATCTAATGTGTTGCTCTATCAAATATGCTCACCTACATAATCTGCATAATATCCGATATCTTGCACATTTTTTGCAATGTGAAAGTCTCTTATCACAAATGTGAAAGTCTCTTATCACCAAGAAGAATAATGTCTCTATTTATCACAAATAAGTATTGGGAATTCTGATAAAGTAGGTTTGTATCTTTGCTTGTCACAAATGAAAATTTTCTGTTTATTATAACGTGATTAGGAGACATTATCACACCCCGCATCTAATGCAGCAGCACTGATAACATTATTAGTGATATATACTAATCACAATGCAGGAAAATAAGAAATTCTTGTAGGTGGCAAGCAAGGGATTCTGATTGGAGTAAAATACATATATTCCGACCCATGTCAACACGAAAACTTGTCCCTATCAAATTCCATCATGTCAGTTCACCATGGATGTCCACGTTGCATACATGTGGTCCATGTGGCATACATGTGGTGCAGTACGTCCAAATTGGGATCAGACATGCTGATGAGATGGTTCCATCAGCAGTGTATTGTAGTCCAGTCCATCAATTTTATATGTACATCATGACTTCTAAAATATCTGAAATAAATGTGAGATCGGTTCCATATATTGATGTATTTTCTTTACTAATGTGGATCTGTCTTGCTGTATTTCATGGTACAACAAGAAACAGGATTGACTCTGTCTTGCTGTATTTTCTTTACTAATGTGGATCGTTGCTGTATTTTCTTTACTAACTGTATTGTATTAGCTCATAGTAGCATAAATTGGGAAAATGTACTAAAATAAAGGCATGCATCAAATCAGTTGAGAGAGCTTTTTTAAAGATATAAAGAGCATGCATGGAGAAGAAAATAAGATGACAGGAGAAGAAACATACTTGTTGAGTCAAGAAGACAGAATAAAGTCCCCAAGAGGGCTAAATGTAGTTGAATAAACAGGCCCAGCATGACCCAAAAGTCCCCAACATTTCTGTTGTTGGCAAGTCCCAACAAGCCTTTTGCTTGGATTAAACATTACACTAAACCTTGTCCGGTGAAAGGTTGCGTATGGTGATATCCATTGCCACTTGTCCTACAAAGATTGTTAAGAGCCACAATAACTCAAACAACCTAATCAGGATACAGTCCAATAAATTAAACAGATGCAGAAATCAAACATACCCGATTTCTCTATAAATCCAGCTATATGGCTTTTAACCTTCCAAGAAAGACAATAATCTTGAATATTATCTAGGGATACAATGATCTCTTTGAGTTAATCAAAATCCAACTAGTAGATAGGTGCCTGGATGATGGGAACTATATGATTGATGAGTTTTTATTTATTTCTTTATATCTATTGCAGATTTTTTCAATTTTCTAAGAAAATCATAGGAAATTTTACAATTACATTCCAAAGTATCTTTTGTAGATTTTTTTCAATTTATTTCTTTATATCAAAAGCATTTTAATTACAATGGTGCTTTTGTACCTTGTTGAAAACTACTTTGTCAAAAATCGGTGCTGCATCTTGATGTTTTAATCCATTCTGCATGAAATATTGTTTGCTGCAGCATTTCCAAATTCATAGATCAAAAACCACCCACAGTTGTCAAACCAAAGCAAGATATCCGCTATTCATGGAACACATTGGTATTTACAGCTACCAAAAGAAATGGGAACAGTGGCAATAGAAATGTACTACAACATAAAGTTAACAACTCTACAAATGAAATGAGGAAAAGGAAAAGCACAACTGGTCAAGCATAATATATAATGGGTAGAGATGTCTCAGTAGACCATCTCCAAATAGGATTATCATGAGAAAATAAGGCTCAAATGAAATGTCACAATATTCTTCCAGGAAAATGCATTATGTTATTTGTTGGAAGCTTGTAGCAATATAGCAATATAACTACTATTGTATGCAATGTAAACAATGCCTGCTTCAAGAAACCTCCCAAAGATATCTTCTCTGTCAGACCTGAAAATAAATGTACAAGACCTAAGAACATATCATGCCAAGGATCACTAGTGTTCACTCTCCTCACTCCAAGTTCCCTCAATAAGCATTTCAACCTGCCATGTCATATATAATTGGCATCTAACACTAAAATATATTGGTTTCATCATCAGGAATGAAAGAATCAGTTAATCCTGGGAATCTGGCATGCTAATCAGCCACAAACAGTCATGCCTTTGTCACTATATATATTAACTTCTTGAATTGTCTTTCATAAAAAGAAAAAAAAAGAAAGAAAGAAATAGTTACTGACCATATGCACTGGTGGATTTCATGCATGAGGGTTTGTGAGTGGATTTCACATGGTTTGTACTCTCAAGGCAAGGAGTGATGATGTACACTCCTCCATCTCTTTGAGTGTCCACATTTAAATCTCAAGCTATCTGTATTGAGAAATGGCCCATAGCTAAAATCTAATGCATTGCTTTGGTCCAAGCACTCCACATTTAAATGCTCTCCAAGGAACTGAAAATCTAACAAAAACAAATCAAGATCTAAAAATAATAAAATAAAAAAACAACAACAACGAAAGTGCTATCTATTTGTCTTTAAAAAATTGGTAATGGTGGCCCATTGATAACCGTAGATTATTTTGATTCTAGCCACCAATCATAAGCCTCTATTGGGTAGCCGTAGTTTCGCTGGTTCAACATTGTATTCGTGTTTGCTTGTAATCGAGTTGAATTCACAAATTGATAAGCTGTGTTTGGCATTTGGGTCTTATCCATTTCGCTGCTGCCACTTCCACCGTTCATGATTTCAATTCCCTCCATCCAATTCGATCCATGGTCACCTAAAAGGCGGGACATGTAATCCAACTCTAACAAATGAGACAGCGAACATTGTTAATGGCATTGGAACTGATTTAATATTAAAGATCTAGGTAATTCATGAGAAGCTGAATACATAAAGTAATCGAGTGTGATAGCAGCTGAATGAATTGTTAAGATACGATAATTCATGGGAAAAAAAAACTGAAAATACCTGTAGGTGGCTTTTTACATGATAGATTGTCGAACCCTGAACATTCATTACCTTCAATATACCCTTCAGAGTTGCCTCTGCACTTCATACTGACCGGTCGACTATTTTTGCTTCTAGAGACATGTCAGACACTGCCTCATTACTCAGATTGGCTTTCAGATCTTTAACATCTTTATCAATGGTTTTTGCAGAGTTAACCTGATACACACCAATGTTTAGCAACCATCATAGCTTAGGAATAAAGCATAGATGAACAGATCAACCCAATACTCAATAGTTTCATTATCTAATCTAGCTAAGGAAATTCATGCAAATGGAGTCTATAAGGATCCTCTCACATGGATCTGTCCACTTCATCTGTAGGTCCATTGCCTACCAGATCAAAAAATAAGAAAAAACCAACAACAATGCTGCAAGGAAGATCACATAGCAGCATCTCTTCATATATGGCTCTCTTTGCTAATAATCTTTTCCTATTGCTGGCAACACTTCAAATACATTACGTGAACTGATTATGTAGGAATTATCGGGTCGTAGGCCTCAGGTTTGTAGTGTCCTGAACCCAGAGTCCATACAAGTGGGCACATGGCATCTGGATGATAGATCTGATTGGCTCCACACATGGACCACACTGCAAAATTGTTACCTGTTTGGAAGCCCTCACTATCCAATCTTTTACATTGTTTTCATTCAATGTAGACCACCACTCATCACGGGGATTTTATAGAACCACCTGGTGTTGGCTGATTTATGCACCTGATGTTGGCTGATTTATGCACCTGATGTTGGCTGATTTTTCAGCTTAGAAATAACTGAAAAATGCACCTGATGTTGGCTGGTTTATGCACCTGATGTTGGATGATTTTTCAGCTTGGAAATAGCTGAAAAAGGCACCTGATGTTGGCTAATTTATGCACCTGATGTTGGCTGATTTTTCAGCTTGAAACAGCTGGAAAATGCACCTGATGTTGGCTGAATTTTCAGCTTGGAAATAGCTGATTTATGCACCTGATGTTGGCTGATTTTTCAGCTTGGAAATAGCTGAAAAATGCACCTGATGTTGGCTGGTTTTTCAGTTTGAAAGCAGCTGAAAAATGCACCTGAAAGTGCTAATTTTTCAGCTTAAAAAAAGTTTGAAGGTTGAGCCCCAGTGATGAGTATGTCATATCCATGCCATCCATTTTGTACCGCCAGCTCATTTCAGTGCATAAGAAGAAAAAACAGAGAGAGAGAGAGAGAGAGAGAGAGAGAGAGAGAGAGAGAGAGAGAGAGAGAGAGAGAGAGAGAGAGAGAGAGAGAGAGAGAGAGAGAGATAAAGCTCAAGTGGATCACACCAAATGAAATAATGGTTCTAACAGACTTCAACAGTTGAAAGCCAAAACCTTTCTAAAGCCCACATGATGTTTATTTGTCATATAATTTGTTCATAAGGTCATACTATCATGAATATAAAGAGAAAATAGGACCCAACCAAACAACTTTCATAACTCTCTTTCTAAGAGGTACTTTCACATTCCTACAAAATTACCATGTGCCAAACACTCATGCTGGACAATCATGCACCAGAAGAAGCACAAATAGGCCTGACATTGGGCAAACAAGCAGTAAATAAAATAGTGATGATCGGAACAAAGGTGAGAAGCCCATACTTGCTTTGCAATAAATTCCTTAACATGTTCTTCAGTCAGTGAGCTCTGGGTGAGCGTATGACATGCTATAGGAACCTCACCCACTTCAGCATTAGGAAACCTAAAAGGATTAAAAAAACATGTAGAAAAATTTCCAGTGGATGGGCTGTCCTTAATTAGACTCTTAAACAGTAAATGATAGAAATTCTTTCTGCCTTCTCTGTTTTTAGTTATCTGGAGAAGAATACATATATACATACATACATATATACATTTATGGAGAGAAACAGAGATGAACAAGATCGATGCATTGCAGTCCAATTCAGGAATCTTCAATAGACCTGATAATACCATACACATTTGTTTTAGGAATTTCATCAAACACTTGACATGCTTGTTACTCACTAGAATTTCATTAAACAAAAGAGAAGGGCTCACATACTTTGAGATTTATCGAAACCTTCCAAGTATGAAGCTCCTCAAGTGAAGTCAGCCTAGTGCATTTAAAAATGGAGGCAGAATTATCAGTTTTGTAATCCAAACCCAATGCCATAAAGTCCAAATGGAGTCTTACATTGTCATCAACAAGATCAGGTTGGTAATATGTATTTTAAATATATATATATAAAAAAAGGAGAGAAACAGAAGGAAATCAGACCTAAAGGGTTTCATCTTAGGGAAATTTGAATAGAGTTGGAAGTGGATGGACAGTAGATTCCACATGTGATGGAGCAACCAATTTCCATGAGGACATGTGGCCCTCTGTGAAAATCGAACCGTGGATATAAAGGCTGTAGGAAATAAAAATTCCAACAAAATTCAAAATCTTCCATCAAAATTCTGCTAATTAGGACAGCATTTGGAAGCACTACCTGAATCAAATTGCAATAGTTTCGTAGAAAAGAATTGAGAAATTTGTAACTAATATAGGAACTCTTTCATGAGGAAGTAGCCTTTAAATTGCAGTCTCATGAGGCTCCAAGTGTCATCAGTTCATCAGCTCCAAGTGAGGCGGATCCAAAATTCAAGTGGGCTGCATGACATAAAAAGTGGGTAAGGAAAATGGCTACCATTGAAACCTACCATAAGGATGTTTATATGCAAGCGTTACCGTTCACAAGGGTATTCTATTAGTAGGAATTGAAAACACCAAATATTAGCCAAAATTGAAACTTCAGTGGTCCTAAGAATATTTCAACAATGGACGTTCAATCCTCACTTTTCCTATCATGAGGCCCACCTGAGTTTTGGG
>JAJHSJ010002354.1:0-47324 GCA_021015155.1 Magnolia officinalis | reverse complement strand
GAACACAGGATATAGGAAATCCTTAGAGACATGAAAGATGACTTGTACATTAGAATTTAGTACTAAATTTCGGGGGCAAAATTATGTTTAGGGGGTAGATTGTAATGCCCCAAACTTTTCAATACTCGAGTATTGAAAGTTCTCGGTGTTACCTGAAAATTTACTTATATGTGCATGTGTAATGATACCAATCCGACAATCCTAGCCTTACATCCTCACCCTGACACAAACCTAACCGTTAGGAATGACCCTCATTCATGATCAGTTTAAGCCATTTGACCATTGATTTCCAGGCAGGACTATCCTCATGTTTTGGACCGCCAATGGGCCACCCGAATATTAGGATGAATCGTCATTTTGAAGATCTTAGAACACAAGTCCAAACTAACCGGATAATACTACAACTAAATATATAAATGTCACATTAAAAAACCCCGGAGTAGTATAGTCCATTGAAGTGGATCTTAGTCGTCCGTAAGCGATCAAGGCAAACTCAGGCATTAGAAAGAGTGCGGAAAATAACAAACGTTAGTAAAATTTCATCTGTTTTGCACGATGCAGCTAGGTGTTACAACTTCAGAAGTTGTAATAAGGAAGAAGGACATAATTGTAATTATAATACCAAACCTTGTATATCCAGTTATAGTTATGCGTGAGGTTTTCACAGTAAGGGTAAGTATTGCCTACACATGGACTAGTGGTGTGGGCCACCCAAGTATTGGATGGACTTCATATTTTGGCTCATGGCCTAACGTCTATCCACAAAACAAAGGAATGGAGGGATTTTGAAAAACCATCAGAATGGACCCCACCTAATGCCTTAGCAAAATCTAAAGGAAGCAGATTGCGTAGTGAGCAACCCAGGTTACGTAGGTTTCACGTACGTTCAAACCACGGGGAGGCATCATCCTACCAAATGTGTTGTGGCCCCGCCCACTACTCAGATCTACTTCATATTTGGGATCATGGTACAACAAGATCGGCTTAAGCTAATAGACGGTGTGGATCTCACAAAGGACCCTCCAGTGACCCCACCGACGATGCATGTGCACGTCCTGCGCATGCACTGGACCCGAGCGCTCGGTCAAGACGACTTAACCTGACCCATGAAAACGAGTCCTTCTCGGACTCTCTCTCCTCGCTTGCGCTTGTGCGGACGACCGTCCGTTGGGTGATGGGTGAGCCACTGGAACGCCTACTTGTGAGGATCTGAGCCGTTCATTGGTTCAAACCCTTAAATCCAACCAAGGGTACGTGATTAGGGAGAGCTGTGCAACCCGTTGCGCATTGCCACCGGTCTGCGGGGAAATTAACAGTCACCGTGAAACGAGGGCACTGTGTCCCACCCATTATGCCCATCTACAATCTGGACTGTTCAAAGCCTCCCTTGGGGGATTTCGACCAGATTCATGGAGGACGTTTGGGAGGAACTTCACACAAAGCTGCTGGCTGGAGACCTTTCTACCGCCAATCCTTCTTGCTGCGAACTGAAAAGGCCTAGCTATGAGTCCTAGAGGGGGGCGGGGTGAATAGGACTATGCCAAATTTAAAAACTTTAACAGCGGAATATAAGCAATAAGATAGCCAATAATAAATAAAGAAAGATAGCACTATAATCAATTTACAATACTGAAATGTAAAGCAAACCTTAAATGTATGAGTATTGAGAGATTGATACAAATGTTGTTCTAAAGACAACCTTACACCAAAAACCAAGGTTATGGTAGGACAACCTGATTCCTATAAAGGTCTTTGTATCAAAAACCCAAATAAGATACAAAGGAATAAGTAGATAAATAACAAAGAAATAAAATTAAATTATTACAAACATTCCCCACAATGCTTGAAATGTAAATATTACAACATTCACATCCACACATACATCCCACAAACTTGAATGATAAAAGATATAGAAATTAAACAAACATTCAAACCACAAGACACAAAGAATTATAGTGGTTCGCTGTGTGTACGCCAACGTTAAAAACAGCCACACAGCTTGCTACCACTCATAATATCCTCACACAGGGGATATCAGGTTCACAGGTTTCTCAGGTTCACCTAAAACCTTCACAATTGTGTCTTTTAAATGGGCTTACACAATTCAAAAACCCCACTTCTGAGTTTTCTGGCTCTCCTCAGATAACCAACACAATGAGATTTTTCTGGCTCAATCTCAAAAGAAACCAAAAGCAATGGAAATTTACACAAATGTAAAATACTTGGATTTATCCTTCGTAGCTACCCAGTAGAACCAATCGGAGTAGTAAAGTTCGAATATAAAAGTTCAATTGTCCAATACTCAATTTGAAATGGTTCTAGGTTCTAATTGATTTTAAATTAAACCAATTGGGCTAGCTCTATTTGATTTTGATTCCAAGAAGAAGGAATACAACAATTCCTCTTTTCAATTCAGATTGGAATGTATAAACAAAATCAAATGACAAAGCTAACAAAAGAGAATATTAAATAAGCACAACGTAGCTTTAAAAAATAACACAAACTTATCTCAGAGTGATGCCTTGATTTACTTGAATTAGATATGAAACTCTGAAATTCGTGTTCTATTTATAGATGCAAAAACTGCGTCTACGACTGGTCGTGTGGCCACCACGACTGGTCGTAGGTCGAACTACATTTTAAAATTTTAAGTGTGATCGAATAAAACCGTTCCACGACTGGTCGTGAGGCCTCCACGACTGGTCGTGACCAACCCACGACTGGTCGTGAGGAACCAACAAAGGTTGCTAGAGTTTGAGTTATAACTGCATGACTGGTCTTGAATGAGTCGGCATTGTTCCTACGACCGATCGAGCAGACTCCAGGACTGGTCGAAGCTCAACCAAAAAATTTCTAAAATATGCAACAAATTAGTACTGGTCTTGAAATTTCTTGGACTGATCGAGGCAGTTCTGGAACTAGTCGAACAGAGTCCAGGACTAGTCTTAGAACAGACCAAAAACTTATAAAATGATTCAATCTGAATTATGTACACAAAATGACCTACCCTAAGGTCAATCTAAGGTCATTCATACCTTGAATGTGAAGTAAGGATATTGAAACTTCATTTCTTCAGATGATGGTTGACCTTTGAAGATTATGCAACTTCGAGTTGTACTTGAGTCTTGAACAAGCACTTGTCTTCTGATGTAGCTCTTGAAATATTCTGAACATTGAATCTTACAGAAGTGGACAAAGAACTTGACCTTGCATTTCTTGAAGTAGATCACTATTCTTAACTTGAAGCATTGATTCAGTGTCTTGAACATACAAATCAACATACTACACAAGACATAGATTGTGTTTTTGGCACCACAAAATTTGACAACCAAATGAGCAGGAAACCATAACACTTACAATCTCCACCTTTGTCAAATTTGTGACAAAACACACTTAACAAAAATATGATCAATATGAACACAAAAAATCATGCACCAATTGTCATTAACTAGCACACAAATTCCTCATTACTTACATTACTTACTCCCCCTGAATAACACACATAGATCCATAAAGATTATGAAACTCCCTCATAATCCATATACATTCCATAATCATCAATCAATCAAAAACTTAAAATATTCTCCCCTTTTTGTCACAAAATGATAAAGGAAAAAATGAATAAATGGAAGTGGAAGACCAATAAGAGAGTAATAAAGGAGTTAAACAGACAAAAGTTATATAGGCAAATTCAAAGTGCATATACCAGTGTAATCCAAAGTAAGTCTAGCACACTGAAAGAAACCAAAATAGTCTAACAGTTATTACAGATCAATAAATAAAAAATATTTAATCATATCCTGAAAAAGGAGTAGGTATGCTAGGATCAAGTTGATGAAGGCCCTTGTTTAAACTCCTAAGATACTTATGCCTATATTTATATTGTAAATCATGGGTAACATTCATGTTCTCAACTTTCTCCTCAAGTGCACGAAGACGAGCATCAAAATCAGATGGCTCATAGTCAGGATCATTAGTAAAATCTGATTCAATTTCATCAAAAATGTCATCCATATTAATATCATTAGGTGGAAGATCGTCACCTTCTTCTTCATACCCTGCTTCACCACCACCACCACCCACATCTCTTTGGCCAGGTGCCAATTCTAATTTCATCTTGTTTATATTAGAATTGTTAAAAATAAGATGATGAATAGGAGCCTCTCCAACAGGCATAGCAACTAGCATGTGAGAAGCTAACACAGTCATAAGATAAGTAAATGGAACATCACTGTGTCATGGATGGAGACTAAACTGAATGATGAAATGACATATTAAAGAAGGCAGACAGACTTTAGTTCCAGTGACGATAGAATGCAAAACCCGAACCATAAAGGAAGTCAGTTCTGTTTTGTTACCAGAATGCGGATACAGATTTGACGTAAAGATTCTGTGGAGAACCCTATATCTGGGTAACAAATACTTTGAGGGGAGCGCATTCCCTTTATGAGTCCATTGCACATCCATATTGCATAGATCTCTAGTTAACATGTGTTTTTCTGTTTCTGACGATTTTTCAACTAGAGTCGGAATAAGAATACCTCATCATTAATAGGTATATCCATTAGAGCTGAGATCAAATGACGGTCTACATCAAATGGACCTTCTCTAGTAGCTATTTAAATGTTAAATTATCAGTCGAAAATTCAGAAATGCATGCAAACATGGCCTGGGCAATAGATTGGTATGCAGGCCCACCCCAATGTAGGATGTTATCCCAGCCTACAGATTGGAGAAGAAGAAGGATACCAAAAGGAGTAATGTGATCAATAAACACAGGTCTTTCAACAATAACGTTTCACAATCGCAAATCCCGTACATGAGAGGGATCATCTTTGGGTGACCAAAGATGACGCCTAGTGATAGTTGAAGGACAAGAGGAAGAAGGACCACAAGAAGTTTTCTTTTTCCCTCTAGAATCCATTTGCAATAGAAAAATCAAAGAACCAAGAAGATGCAAAGATTATAGAGTGCGGTTTGCTAAGATCAAATTTTTCAAAAGAAAACCCCAAAATTGCAATGAATCACAAAATAAATTACTCCAAGAGTGAAAATGAAGTAATATTGACTAGAATCTACAAGAAAAACACAAATGATACATTAACCTTGAGGAATCAGACAGTTAGGTACGACTAGTCGTGCTACGGCCCGTTGGAGAAGAAATAGGAAATGAGGAAGATGAGTTTTTTCCCAAATTTTAAGAGATCTAGTGCGCTACACGACCGGTCGAGGACCGTTCTCGACTGGTCGTACCACGACTGGTCGAGTACGTCCAACAAAAATAAGCACTTTTCATCAAAATTTAAAATTTAAACCAATAAATTATCAAATATATATACACTATGATACACACATGCATGAATAATCAATTTAAATTGCACATACTAAGATCAAATTTCAATTTATTAAACCTATTTTTGTCGAGCGGTTTAGTGAAAATGTCAGCAAGTTGAGTCTCGGTCGGAATGTATTCCAATGAAATTATTTTTTCTTCCACTAATTCACGAATGTAATGAAATCTAATGTCAATGTGCTTGGTACGAGAATGCAAAATAGGATTTTTAGAAATATTTATTGCACTGAAATTATCACAATATAAAACCATTGAATCCTGTGCAATTCCATAATCGCTTAACATACGTTTCATCCAAACAAGCTGAGTACATGCATTTCCAGCTGCGATGTATTCAGCCTTAGCAGTAGAAAGCGATACTTTGCTTCTTACTAAACCAAGAAACTAAGTAATTTCTAATATAAAAATAACTACCACTGGATGACTTTTTATCATCGATATTACCAGCCCAATCAGCATCTGAGTACCCTGCCAACAGAACACTAGTATCATATGGATACCAGAGACCCAAATTAGCAGAACTTGTGACATATCGCATAATCCACTTAACAACAGTTAAATGAGACTCCTTATGATCAGATTGATATTTAGCGCAAATATCAACACTAAAAGCAATATCAATTCTACTTGCAGTTAAATAAAGTAAACTACCAATTATACTGCGATATATTTTAGGATCCACATTTTTACCTGTAGAGTCTTTTGAGAGTCTTAATGTTGTACTCATAGGAGTATCAAAATTCTTATCATTCTCAAATTCGAACTTTTTAATTAAGTTCAAAGCATATTTGGTTTGAGAAATAAAAATACCATCAGGTTATTGTTTTACTTGCAACCTTAGGAAATAATTTAATTTCCCAACCATGTCATTTCAAACTTAGATTTCAAGCATATTTGTTTGATTATGGCACTTCCCATTCTTTTGTGGCCGAGTAGTTTTACCGATTGGCTAGTATTCTGTCGGAGGCCGTGTTTGAGGCCTTGACCATTTCGACTCTCATGGGGAAGTCTATTGTGCTGACCCGTCGCTGTCCTTCTTGCCCGGTGTTAGTGGACGAGATGTTCCTCCCTGCCGATCTGTTCGTGATACCGATGGCAGGATTTGATGTGATTCTGGGTATGGACTGGCTTGCAAAGTATGGTATCATCTTAGATGTGCCACGAGGATAGTCACATTTCATATCCTAGGCTTGCCAGTGTTCCAGTTCATCGCTGAGCCCAGAGGAGAGCCGTTATCTAGTTTCTTGGCTTCAGTCATTGAGGATTCTGTGGCAGAGAGTATTGAGTAGCTGCTAGTTGTTTGTGAGTACCCGGATGTGTTTCAGGAGATTCCTGGTTTGCCGTCGCATCGACAGGTGGAGTTCCAGATTGATTTGGTGCCCGGTACCGCGCCTATCTCAAAGGCCCCATACCGGATGACACCATTAGAGTTGAGGGAACTACAGGAGCAGTTGGATGAGCTTCGCGAGTTAGGTTTCATTCGTCCTAGCAGTTCGCCTTAGGGAGCCCCAGTATTGTTTGTGAAGAAGGATGGTTCATTGCGGCTCTATGTGGACTATCGCGAGCTGAATAGAATCACCATCAAGAACCGATACCCGCTTCTCCGTATTGATGATCTGTTCAATCAGTTGCAGGGTGCGCGGTATTTTTTCAAGGTAGACTTGCATTCCGGTTACTATTAGATTCGGGTTCGAGAGGAGGACATTCCAAAGACGGCTTTCCAGACACGCTATGGTCACTTTGAGTTTCTGATCATGTTATTCGGACTGACCAATGCGCCCGCCGTATTCATGCAGTTGATGAACGAGGTTTTCCAGCCGTTCCTCAATCAGTTCATGGTGGTATTCATTAATGATATTCTTGTATATTCAAGGACCTGAGAGGATCATGCTGAGCACTTGTGGATTGTGCTGGAAACCCTCCGTGCCCACCAGCTGCATGCGAAGCTGGAGAAGTGTGAGTTTTGGCAGGAGGAGGTGAAGTTCCTCGGTCACGTGGTGACGAGGGAAGGTGTAGCTGTGGACCCCTCGAGGGTTGATGCAGTGCGTCAGTAGGGCCAGCCCACGAACGCGTCCGAGATTCGCAGTTTTCTTGGTCTAGCGGGATATTACCGACGGTTTATCGGGGGATTCTCCCGTATTGCTGCATCGCTGACCCGATTGATGCGGAAGGGCGTTGAGTTCGTATGGAGTGACGCCTGCGAGAAGGCATTTACGGAGTTGAAGGATCGCCTCACGTCCACTCCTGTTCTCACTCTTCCTGATGGGAGTGAGGGTTTTATTATTTTCACCGATGCCTCTAGAGTTGGCTTGGGTGTTGTGCTGATGCAATATGAAAAGCCAGTGGCGTATGCCTCGCGTCAGCTTAAGGTCCATGAGCTGAACTACCCTACTCATGATTTGGAGTTTGCACAGTTGTCTTCGCACTGAAGGCGTGGAGACATTATCTATATGGGGTCAGGTTCGAGCTCTTCTTGGATCATAAGAGCTTGAAGTATCTATTTTCGTAGTCCGAGTTGAACTTGTGTCAAAGGCGATAGATGGAGTTGTTGAAGGACTATGATTTTGATCTTTAGTACCACCCGGGCAAGGCGAACGTGGTGGCGAATGCGCTCAGCCATCAGCCACGAGGCTTAGTGGCACATAAGATGGTTCAACAGTGGCAGATGCTCAAGGATGTTTCAGAGTATGACTTTGAGTTCGATCTACAGTCTTCCATTGTTCAGCTTTCGAGCTTGTCGATTTAACCCTTTTTAGTTGCTAAGGTGATCGAGGCTCAACAGACGGACGAGTCACTTTAGGAGTACCGAGCAGAGGCTGCATCCGTGGAACAGTCAGACTGACAGATTGGTTCCGATGGTGGATTACGCTTCAGAGGCCGATTGTGTGTCCCGGACGTGCCAGAGTTACGTCGTGATCTGATGATCGAGGCACACCGATCGAGACTTACAATCCACCTGGGCTCCACGAAGATGTATTGTGATATGAGGAGGCAGTACTTCTGACAGGGGATGAAGCACCAGATTGTGAGTTTTGTGGCCTAGTGTGACACATGCCAGCATGTCAAGGTCGATCACCAGAGACCCCTTAGTCCCTTGCAGCCGTTGAGCGTTCTAGAGTGGAAGTGGGAGCACGTATCGATGGACTTCATCGCAGGCTTGCCGAGGACTCAGCGTGGTCACGATACCATCTGGGTTATCGTCGATCGTCTGATGAAGTCGGGTCATTTCATTCCAGTGCGTGCTTCCTGGTCGATGGACCATCTTGTAAAGGTGTTCATTGAGGAGATTGTGAGACTGCACGATGTTCCAGTTTCGATCGTCTCTGACCGAGACTCCAGATTTACGTTTCAGTTTTGGAGGAGTTTTCAGCAGGTGTTGGGGGTCACTTTGCGTCTCAACACCGCTTATCATCCGCAGACGGATGGGCAGACCGAAAGGGTCAACCAAATCCTTGAGGATATGCTTAGAGCTTGTGTGATTGACTTTGCGGCAGTTGGGATGAGCATACACTACCAAAAAAATGAGCAAAGGCTACTGAGTATGGGAGCTTTTTGCTACGGATATAAACCGTAGCTAATCTGCTACGGCTTTAGTCCGTAGCTAAAGGTATAAGATTTTACGGTACCCTAAGAGCCTCCATGGGCCTGCCACAACATGTGTGTTTTATCTAAGCCGTCCATCCATTTGAACCGCTCATTTTAAGGCATGAGACCAAAAAAGGAGGCAGATCGAAGGCTCAAGTGGACCACACCGTTGGAAATAGTGGATATTAAGTCGCCGCCATTTATATTTGTGTGATCCATGTGGGCCTTCGATCTGCCTCCTTTTTTTGTATCACGCCTATAATTAGATTCTAAAATGAATGAATGGATTGGATAAACCACATACATCATGGTGGACCCCACGAGCCCATGACAGGACCGTCCATGCAATGGCGATCCCCAAAATTTCAGCGCATTCTTTTGCAAGCAAAAGAGAAACCTCCGCGCGCTCCCGCCCTCACTTTCCCTTTCCCTCACTTTCCCTCTCCCTCTCCCTCTCCCTCTCGCCCTCACTTTCCCTCTCCCTCTCCCTCTCGCGCTCTCTCGCCCTCACTTTCCCTCTCTCGCACTCCCTTGCCTTCGCCCGCCCTCACCCTTCCCCACTCTCTCTCTCTCTCCTCTCTCTCTCTCTCTCTCTCTCTGTCGGCGCATCGTCTCCAGCATCATCTCCAGATCTAGTGCGGCCAGCAGCCCCCACCCTTCACCTCTTCCCTGACCAGGTACTCATTTCTCTCAAATCGAAATTTAGGTTTTTTATTTCTAGATCTGCAAATCTGCATATTATCATATTTTACAATATTGGAATTATGGCTTTCCTAAAATCTGTAATGGGAAAAGGATTTGGGCTTTTGTAAAAATCACTTTTATGGTTTATTTTTCTGAACTTCTCGAGGGATTTTCATTGTGGATTGATTGGGTAATATCGTAAACATTAGGACCCTGTGAGTTCAAGGTTTATCTTCTCATGTTTTGAGGAAGTATGCCAGTCTCTGTTGTCTGGTCCCATTGAAGTCCACGCTTGATCTGATTTTGCAGGATATTGCAGAATTGCAATATTATCGGAGAGATACCTGCATATATTGGAGAAATGAGATTACTGGATTTGTTGTAAGTCAGTTTTTTTCCTTGTATACGATAAATATCTTCTTTACTGGCCGATGTTCTTTTCATTTGCTTGCTTTCATTGGATAAATAGGTTCATTAAATATGGATGCTTTTGCCATTCCAGTCCTCGTTGTCATTGTTGTTGTTGTTGTTTTTTTTTTTTTTTTTTTTTTTTTTAAGTTATCTATAGTCTTGTACCAGAATACTATTTTACTATGTAACAGTGAATGTACTAGTATGCACTATTTTTACTCTTGTATTATTGTTCCAAGTGTGTACATTTACTCTTTTATATGTTCACCACAAGTTTTTTTCTTCTTTTTTTGAGAAGTAACTTTAATTTTATTTAAAGAAAAAGGCTACATAAACAGAACTCTAAAGACGAGCAGATGGTGAAGAATCATCTTTTCTGAACAACATTGAATTTACTCCCCACCCTCTAGTCCCCAACTTAAAATAAAAATGGCCCAAGCACCTTAAAAAAAAAAAGAAAAAGAAGTGGTCGAAGGACTCGTGGCACAAGCACTTAGGGATTTAGCCCATTAATATCCCAAACTTTGAGGATGACCTGTGTAGTTGTGAAATATTCTGTTATTTTGTTTTGCCAATATCAACATAAGAACCATAGCAGAGATGGCCTCCATAAAACATTCCTTTTTGGGCCAGAGGAACCCTCGTAGCAACATACCATGGCTTGAACCTAAGGCCTATCAGCCTAGGCATCATTCATCTATCATGAATTGACGAAAGAACATACAGCCCACAAAGTTGCAGCGTGTGAAGGCAGTTCACCAACTCCACACCCTGAAGGTGTAAGCCCCAATATATATGAAATAAATGAACAACTAATAAAAAATTATCCTAGTTTAACATTGCGGCGCATTATGAGTAAACCAGCTTGATTTTTTGGGCGAGGGCATCTACATGGTGGGATTCACCTGATGGATGGTTTGGAACTTTGGATCTTGCACCCGCTTTCCAGGTTAGCACGTGTGCTAGTATGTGGGCTTCTTGGTACCCATTTATGGGATTCACAAACCTTTAAATTTCAGTACACTTAGCAAAAATCTCTATTCTAAGTGTTAAAATTTGATTAGAAGATCATGAATAAGATGGATATAAAATGAGTTATTTTAGGACAGATCATTGTTACCTTTTTCAGCTTGTGTGATTTCTTGGTAGAGATCTTAGCTTTAACAAGTTGGTAGGAACGATTCCAATCACCTTTAGAAGCCTACCACAAGAGAGTCCTTCCATTAGGGCTCGTCTAGCAACGTGAAACCAGAGTTATTTGTGGGGATTTGCATTTTCTTATCCACATAACTATTTCTTCTCCTAGACTATTTCATTGGTTATGAATTATTATGCTCCATATAACCATAGAATTCTGATATAGTCTCTTAAATTGAATTGTACAATAAATGCCCACCAATCTGATTGTCAGATAATCACATAAGCCCCATTTTTCTTCCATGAGGGCTCTAAATTGGATGCATAATTTGGACAGTTTAATTTGGAGTCTTACACGCCACATATGCAATTTCCAAGTAATTTTTAAGTTTTTCATATCATATATCACACTTGATGGTGATTGGTGACCTCCTCCTGCATCTTGCAGGTGTACATGTCAGATCTAACAACACTAATTACTTGGACATGTGAAAGGCGCACTGATATGATCAAGGTATTCAGGCATCACAATGCTTATTGAGCTCCCATTTCATTTTACTTGGGGCTATTGTGAAAATATGGCATTCCACCTTGATGGCTAGCAAGCTGATAATTGTTCTTTGATGTTGAACAAGGGGTTTGAGATAATAGAGTTGATAGTTGATGTGCAGTACTGCTTACAGGTGCGCTTTCATTTACAATTGCATGTGTATAAAAGAACATTGTTGAGTCATTGATATATTTTATAGCTACTAGAAATCTATAGGCCTTTTGTATAGTGCCATTTTGTTTAAATTCTACTCCCTGATTGTTTTAACTCAAACACCTTATTAAACTATTTATGCAGGCATTTATTGGGGTGGCTCAAGATCCTAATGCCATTATCATTGCTTTTAGGGGCACCCAAGAACATAGGCATGAATTTGCAATGGCAATTCTTGTTATATGTCATACATTCCATGTTTTTACCCATTTAAATGGCAAACTACGCTAATTTTCCCATCAAAGCATCGTTTCCATATGTGACTCTTGCCAATGGAGTAAAGTCCTGAAGTCGAGCAATGTGGATCAATTTGATATTGACATGTGGTGTAGAAAGATGTATTGATGGAGGTTGCAAGATATGAGCAGCATGGTTGTTTCATTGGGTCAATTGCTATTTGCCTGAGCAAAATTCTCTGGTTTTGCTTGAGCTGCTTTTATTTACTGATGACAACAAAAAGGAAGCAAAAGGATCATGCATATGTATTTATACCATATATATATTTTTTATCTTTGGCTATGTAAATGCAGAGTTTTGGTTGTAAATTTTTTGCAGATGCAGTGTTACCTTATTTTCTTCTTCTTTGTATTTTGTTCTGCACTCATTGTGAGAATCAATCAGCTTTGCTGCGATGTGCATCGCATTAAACAGGATTCTACTGCTGAAGTGTTAAAAAAAGAGGCCTGGTATGTATTCCAAGCTCTCATTGAAAATCACTGGACTGTTTGGATCCACTATAAGCCTTCCTGGTGCTGAAATGAGGCCTTTCGGAAATGCCAACTATCCAAAAAAAAAAAGAAGTTATGACTCACAACATAACATAGATATGATGGAATTGGGTGTGTTTGGAATCTGGATAAACTTAATTGTGAATGTTCCCCGTTCAACAATATGGAACAGATTGTAATGGAATGTTCTTTTTCTTTTTTCTTACTTTCATTCTTTCTTTTTTCTTTTTTTAAAAGAGGAAGCAGCCTCAAATTGCGGTTGTCATCCTTTCAAGTCTTAGTAGAAAGTAATATAATTGCAATTTCGAGCCTATTTCATTCATATGAATAGTAAGGGCCTAGTTGCAATATTGTTTGTTTCTGTATTATTTATATGATCATCAATAACTTATGCATCCAAATGCAGCAATAGTCAATTGTAAAGGTTAAAGATTGTTGGCCACGTAAAAAAAAAAAAATCTAAAATCTTAAAATAATGCATATAATTGATAAAATCTGATGACTTACTGTTTGACGGTGATCCTTCATAAAGTGGAATGACACAATCATCAAACAAGCTCACCAGCTTTTGTCTTGCTGCAATCATTGATCTGATAGCTTAGAGACTATATTTTGAATGAACATTCATCAGTTGGGGGCTGTCATGAACATGCCAAGGTGCAAAAGTTCGGGTCTCTCCAGTCATCAACCAAAGGAGGTTGGAAAAAAGATGACCAACTGCCTATACTCAATGTATGCTTGTAGCTCCCCTGATGAATGGACTGGATCCTAATATATCTACATTGGCACATGTGCTGCTGCTAGCAAATCACGTCAGAGGTATTAAAGTTTTGCAAATACCATTTGGGTGTTCATTTCGCACAAGTGGTGCAAGTGGAACACCCACTGTCCAAAAATTCTAACAGTTGACAACTAGGATCTTAAAGTTTTTCAAGAAAGTCAGAATATTTTACAACTAGGATCTTTCAATCTGAGTGATTTTTGGTCCATAAACCATCTAAGATGAGGTCCATAATATTGATGGGCCCATTTGTGCAAAATGAACACAATCTTTTCCTTATTTTTCTTGGACAAGTTATTTCCATCTTTCTACCTTTTGTACTGTTAGCATTTTGGGATTGGAACTAATGGATTTCTATTGTCGGCATTGCTATTTTTTTATTTTTATTTTTATTTTTATTTTTTTTTTGGGATTGAAACTAATGGATTCGAGAAACATTTTCTTTCAGGGGGCTATGTCAATTGCAGCCATGGTGTTTGGAGATTACAAGGGTCGTTAGCTGTATCTAGAGGGATTGGTGATTCACGTCTTAAGAAATGGGTAATTGTAGAGGCTCGAAACAAAGATTCTTATAATCAAGCATGATTGTGAATTCCTAATTGCAGAAAACTTTTGGGGGAAAAAACACTTGCTGTTGTATTATGCTGTTTGGAATTGTATGCTGCAATTCCTATCTCAAATGGTACAACATTCGTTCGAACTCTTGAATTTTTGGCCGCGGTTTTGAGAGAAAAAAAATTCAAGCCTTTTGTCAAAGGCTCAAACCTTTTTCTCCTTGTAACACAATATTAGTAGCATTGTCATAGCACTTGGAAAATTCCAATTCAGATCAAACTCTAAGGGCCTATTTGGGTTTCTTGAAATATAAATTGATGAAATGTCATATCCATGAAAATGGCATTTTTTTTGTTTGTTTTTGTAAATTTCTTGAAAATGTCATTTCCGTTTCTCTCATTTCCTGAAAAATGCTCTCTAGGTTCAATGAGTTCAAGTCATGAGACAAATTCATTCATGTGCAACGCTTGTTTTCTTTGTTCAGGCTAGTATATATCAGAAGGTTGCTGATTGGATACTTTGGCTTGCAATTGGCAGGTGGTAAATGGTTTTTTTTTGGGCAGGAAAACCCGTCCTAACCGCTGAAGCAGGAGGCTACACATGCAACTGCACTTGGTGTAAGTGGCTACAGGTTCTGCTTGATAACCATGCTACTTTCATTATTTTTTTTTGAAATGTTTTCTTGAGCACAAAATCCAAAGGTATGTTGCAGGAAATTCATTGAAGTTATGGTGGCTAGGCACCCCACAATTTCTGCATGCTCATTTCAGTTATGCCCAAAAGATGTGGGCTACATTTCTAGGCAAATTCAACATCAAATGGGCAGAAGTCCTATGATATGTCTGCTGACCAAACCACATGCTCTCTCATTTACCTGGCATTGGAATTGGCCATGGCAGAGGTGCATATTGTAACAACATTCACATATCATCTCTTAATTTATGCACTTCAAACGTTGAGTTCCCCTTACTATGGCCTCAATTCTTGGTCGTGTTAATGAGTTGTGTGAGCTTTCCTTTGAACCAGTGATTCCTAACTAGTCTCTTGGTCTCATTTCAAAGTTATATCTTCTATTTTCCTTATAGTGCTTAATATATTATTTCTTGTGCAAATCCTATTCATCAATACTTCAGATTGTAATTATTCTTCACTCTGCTTTCTGCTTTTTTCCTTTCATTTTCTTGCTTTTTCTTTCCTTTTCTAGCTTACTGTATCTTGAAGAGAGTCTTCAGTTTCACTACCAGCTTCCACTCTTCAATAGACAAGTCGTCCCGATAATTTGATTTAAGTGTGTCGATAGATTTCCTCGAGATGTGGCTAACAAGCTCATCATCAATCTCAAAATGCCTGCCATACATCTTCTGTTGTTCTTCGGCGTTGGTGCTAGCAATCTTTATGGCCACCTTTTGGCCTTTCTTTGCTATATCAACCTGTTTGTGGTTAATCTCAATGGAAGCTATTCGTCCAATATTGATAAAATCCCTTGAAGGAATACAGATTGTAGTGCCGACCTTTGCAATCCCTTCAAGGACACCAACACCTAAGACAATCGGATCTTTTTTGTTGAAAATGCAGTTCGGCATAATCTTTAGAACATGGGGGAAGACTGCATCTTTTGCAGCTTCTTTCTTCTTTTCTTCCTTAAGATTGTCAATATAAGCCTTGAACTGATCAAATAAGTGATAGATAATATCGGCAATGAATATCTTCACACTAGTCTCATCTACAAGCTCCTGAGCCTCAGGTGTTACTTTGACATCGAACGCTAAGATGATGGCATACTCCTTCCTCTTAAGCATAACACTAGCCCTCATAACATCCCTCAGATAAACATTCCTGATTACCAAACCATAGCCCCACTTGTACAAATTTTCAGGTCAAGGATCAGAAATTCTTCTTGACTGTAACTTTAAGCACGTAATATCAAGAGGAAGATGTGATGTTGAACAGTCTTTTTTTATCCTTTGAGTTGGTAATTTCCTCTCATAGGTTGTTCCTATTTGTTAGGTGCCTTTTGATTTATAACATGTAAATTTTTATTTCTTTTATGGTTTTACTTGTACATTCCTGTATTGATTACTCAAGCATGACAGTTATGCGCATTCTTTCAGGTGGATGTTGCATGTGGGAGGATTGGAGCTGCATATTTCAGATTCAAGCATTTGGTACGTTTCTTGTCGAGAATGCACATGATTGGAGTGGCCTGGCCATTTGGACAGGCCGTATTTATGTATTTGCTCAAAATTGATGGAGCAGATCCGGATGTGCGTAGGAGCTATCCGGATGAGCGGGGGTCCCTGGAAGGTGGGAACCGCTGTTATGACCGTGATGAAGCTGTCCATTTCCTATGGACGGCATTGGAGGGGCCTGGCCATTTGGACAGGCCGTGTTTATGTATTTGCTCGAGATTAATGGAGCAGACCCGGATGTGCGTCAGAGCTATCCGGAAGAGCGGGGGTCCATGGAAGGTGGGAACCGTTGTTATGACCATGATGAAGCTGTCCATTTCCTATGGACGGCATTGAAGGGGCTGACCATTTGGACAGGCCGTGTTTATGTATTTGCTCGAGATTAATGGAGCAGACCCGGATGTGCGTCGGAGCTATCTGGAAGAGCGGGGGTCCCTGGAAGGTGGGAACCGCTGTTATGACCATGATGAAGCTGTCCATTTCCTATGGACGGCATTGGAAGGGCCTGGCCATTCGGACAGGCCGTGTTTATATTTGTATTATATTTGTATTTGCAGGGACCACACCCGAACCCATTCTCAAATCCTATAACCTATAACCAAAACCTATAACCTATAACCTATAACCTAAATCAAAACCCCTAACCTAAACCAAAACCTAAACCTATAACCTAAACTCAATTCCTTAAAGCTAAACCTACACCCAATCCTAATCTCAACTCCCTAACCTAAACCTAAACCTTAACTTGAAAACCCAAACTTAAACCCAATCTTGAACCTGAACCCGATTTCCTAAACCTAAACCATAACCCATTCTCAAATCCAAAAATCTATAACCTAAACCTAAACTAAAACCAAAACCTATAACCTCTACCCGAACACATACTCAAATCCAAAAATCTAAACCTTAACCAAAACCTATAACCTAAACCCGAACCCATTCTCAAATCCAGTAACCTAAACCTATAACTAAACCAAAACCAATAACCTAAATCAAATCCCATAACCTATAACCTAAACCAAAGCCAAAACCTATAAACTAACCTAAACCTAAACTATAACCCATTCTCAAATCCCAAAAAACCTATAACCTAAACCTAAACCTAAACCTTAACCTAAACCTTAACCAAAACCTGTAACCTAAACCCGAGCCCATTCTCAAATCCCAAAACCTATAACCTAAACCTTAACCAAAACCTATAGCCTAAACCCGAACCCATTCTCAAATCCCAAAACCTATAATCTATAACCTAAACCAAAACCTATAACCTAAACCAAAACCAAAACCAAAACCTATAACCTAAACCCGAACCCATTGTCAAATCCAATAACCTAAACCTTAACCTAAACCAAAACCAATAACCTAAACCAAACCTATAACCTAAACTCAATTCCCTAGAACTAAACCTTAACCTACAAACTAACCTAAACCTAACTCCCTAACCTAAACCTAAACCTAAACTTTAAAACCCAAACTTAAACCCGATCCCGAACCCGAACCCGAACCCGGTTTCCTCAACCTTCACCTTAACCTATTCTCAATTACCTAAAGCTTAACCTACAACCTAACCTAAACATAAACCTAAACTTGAAAACCGAAACGTAAACCCGATGCCGAACCCGAACCCAATTTCCTCAACTTAAACCTTAACCTATTCTCAATTCCCTAAAGCTTAACCTACAACCTAACCTAAACCAAACTCCCTAGCTTAAACCTAAACCTAAACTTGAAAACCCAAACTTAAACCCGGTCCCGAACCCGAACCCAGTTTCCTCAACCTAAACCTTAACCTATTCCCAATTCCCTAAACCTTAACCTATAACCAAACCTAAACCTAACTCCCTAACCTAAACCTAAACCTAAACTTGAAAACCCAAACTTAAACCCGATCCGGAACCCGAACCCGGTTTCCTAAACCTAAACCTTAACTTATTCTCAATTCCCTAAACCTTAACCTACAACCTAACCTAAACCTAACTACCTAACCTAAACCTAAACCTAAACTTGAAAACCCGAACTTAAATCCAATCCCGAACCTGATTTCTTAAACGTAAACCTTAACCTCTTCTCAAATCCCTAAATCTAAACCTACACCTAATCCTAAATCTCAACTCGCTAACCTAAACCCAAACCAAAACTTGAAAACCCAAACTTAAACCCGATGCCGAACCCGAACCCAATTTCCTTAACCTAAACTTTAACCTATTCTCAATTCCCTAAACCTTAACCTACAACCTAACCTAAACTTAAACCTAAACTTGAAAACCCAAACTTAAACCCGATCCCGAACCCGAAACCGGTTTCCTAAACCAAAACCTTAACCTACAAACTAACCTAAACCTAACTACCTAACCTAAACCTAAACCTAAACCTAAACTTGAAAACCCAAACTTAAACCCGATCCCGAACCCGAACCCGAACCCGGTTTCCTCAACCTAAACCTTAACCTATTCTCAATTCCCTAAACCTTAACCTACAACCTAACCTAAACCTAACTCCCTAACCTAAACATAAACCTAAACTTGAAAACCTAAACTTAAACCTGATGCCGAACCCAAACCCAGTTTCCTCAACCTAAACCTTAACCAATTCTCAATTCCCTAAACCTTTACCTACAACCGAACCTAAACCTAATTCCCTAACCTAAACCTAAACTTAAACTTGAAAACTCAAAGTTAAACCCGATCCCGAACCCGAACCCGGTTTCCTAAACTTAAACCTTAACTTATTCTCTATTCCCTAAACCTTAACCTACAACCTAACCTCAACCTAACTACCTAACCTAAACCTAAACCTAAACTTGAAAACCCAAACTTAAATCCAATCCCGAACCCAAACCCGATTTCCTAAACCTAAACCTCAACCTATTCTCAAATCCCTAAACCAAACCTACACCTAATCCTAAATCTCAACTCCCTAACCTAAACCTAAACCTAAACTTGAAAACCCAAACTTAAACCTGATGCCGAACCCGAACCCAATTTCCTCAATCTAAACCTTAACCTATTCTCAATTCCCTAAACCTTAACCTACAACCTAACCTAAACCTAAACCTAAACTTGAAAACCCAAACTTAAACCCGATCCCGAACCCGAAATCGGTTTCCTAAACCTAAACCTTAACCTACAAACTAACCTAAACCTAACTACCTAACCTAAACCTAAACCTAAACTTAAACTTGAAAACCCAAACTTAAACCCGATCCCAAACCCGAACCCAAACCCAGTTTCCTCAACCTAAACCTTAACCTATTCTCAATTCCCTAAACCTTAACCTACAACCTAACCTAAACCTAACTCCCTAACCTAAACCTAAACCTAAACTTGAAAACCCAAACTTAAACCCGAACCCGGTTTCCTAAACCTAAACCTTAACCTATTCTCAATTCCCTAAACCTTAAACTACAACCTAACATAAACCTAACTCCCTAACCTAAACCTAAACCTAAACTTGAAAACCCAAAATTAAACCCGAACCCGAACCCGGTTTCCTAAACCTAAACCTTCACCTATTCTCAATTCCCAAAAGCTTAACCTACAACCTAACCTAAACCTAACTACCTAACCTAAACCTAAACCTAAACTTGAAAACCCAAACTTAAACACGATCCCGAACCCGAACCCGATTTCTTAAACCTAAACCTTAACCTATTCTCAAATCCCTTAACCTAAACCTACACCTAATCCTAAATCTCAACTCCCTAACCTAAACCTAAACCTAAACTTGAAAAACCAAACTTAAACCCGATGCCGAACCCGAACCAAATTTTCTCAACCTAAACCTTAACCTATTCTCAATTCCCTAAACCTTAACCTACAACCTAAACTAAACCTAACTCCTTAACCTAAACCTAAACCTAAACTTGAAAACCCAAACTTAAACCCGGTCCCGAACCCGAACCCAGTTTCCTCAACCTAAACCTTAACCTATTCTCAATTCCCTAAACCTTAACCTACAACCGAACCTAAACCTAACTCCCTAACCTAAACCTAAACCTAAACTTGAAAACCCAAACTTAAACCCGATCCCGAACCCGAACCCGGTTTCCTAAACCTAAACCTTAACTTATTCTCAATTCCCTAAACCTTAACCTACAACCTAACTACCTAACCTAAATCTAAACCTAAACTTGAAAACCCAAACTTAAACCCGATCCCGAACCCGAAACCGGTTTCCTAAACCTAAACCTTAACCTATTCTCAAATCCCTAAACCTAAACCTACACCTAATCCTAAATCTCAACTCCTTAACCTAAACCTAAACCTAAACTTGAAAACCTAAACTTAAACCCGATGCCGAACCTGAACCAAATTTCCTCAACCTAAACCTTAACCTATTCTCAATTCCCTAAACCTTAACCTACAACCTAACCTAAACCTAAACCTAAACTTGAAAACCCAAACTTAAACCCGATCCCGAACCCGAAACCGGTTTCCTAAACCTAAACCTTAACCTACAAACTAACCTAAACCTAACTACGTAACCTAAACCTAAACCTAAACCTAAACCTAAACTTGAAAACCCAAACTTAAACCCGAACCCGAACCTGAACCCGGTTTCCTCAACCTAAACCTTAACCTATTTTCAATTCCCTAAACCTTAACCTATAACCTAACCTTAACCTAACTCCCTAACCTAAACATAAACCTAAACTTGAAAACCAAAACTTAAACCCGATGCCGAACCTGAACCTAATTTCCTCAACCTAAACCTTAACCTATTCTCAATTCCCCAAAGCTTAACCTAAAACCTAACCTAAACTTAACTCCCTAACCTAAACCTAAACCTAAACTTGAAAATCCAAACTTAAACCTCGTCTCGAACCCGAACCCAGTTTCCTCAACCTAAACCTTAACCTATTCTCAATTCCCTAAACCTTAACCTACAACCTAACCTAAACCTAAACCTAAACTTGAAAACCCAAACTTAAACCCGATCCCGAACCCGAACCTGAACCTGGTTTCCTAAACCTAAACCTTAACCTATTCTCAATTCCCTAAAGCTTAACCTACAACGTAACTTAAACCTAACTCCCTAACCTAAACCTAAACCTAAACTTGAAAACCCAAACTTAAACTCGATCCCGAACCCGGTTTCCTAAACCTAAACCTTAACCTATTCTCAATTCCCAAAATCTTAACCTACAACCTAACCTAAACCTAACTACCTAACCTAAACCTAAACCTAAACTTGAAAACCCAAGCTTAAACCCGATCCCGAACCCGAACCCGATTTCTTAAACCTACACCTTAATCTATTCTCAAATTCCTTAACCTAAACCTACACCTAATTAGAATCTCAATTCCCTAACCTAAACCTAAACCTAAACTTGAAAACCCAAACTTAAATCCGATCCCGAACTTGAAACCGGTTTCCTAAACCTAAACCTTAACCTATAACCTAACCTAAACCAAAGATTTGTATTTTCAGCATTATTGTAATTGTAAATTGTAATTGTAATTCATTGAATGAAGGATTGTAATTGTAATTCATTGAATGAAGGATATTTATTCTTTCAATTCTTTATCTTTGAAATTTCAGGGTGAAGTCGAGCAAATTTCCCTAATGAAGCCAAAGATTTGTATTTTCAGCATTATTGTAATTGTAATTGTAATTCATTGAATGAAGGACTGTAATTGTAATTGATTGAATGAAGGATTGTAATTGATTGAATGAAGGATTGTAATTGATTGTAATTGAATGAATGAATGATTGTAATTGATTGTAATGGAATGAATGAATGATTATACAGGTGGTAATTGAATGATTATACAGGATGATTATACAGGTGGTAATTGAATGATTATATAGGATGATTATACAGGTGGTAATTGAATGATTATACAGGTGATAATTGAATAAACAAATAATCCGTAGCGTTGTAACCTATAGCTACGGATTCAATCCGTAGCAGTTGTGATTAAATCCGTAGCTGATGTAATCTACAGCTACGGATATAATTGCTACGGATTATATCTGTAGCGATTGCTAGATATAGCTACGGATTTAATCCGTAGCTGTAGTGAATAAATCCGTAGCTGTTGTAACCTATAGCTACGGACATAATTGCTACGGATTATATCCGTAGCTGTTGTGACCTATAGCTACGGATTTAATCCGTAGCTATAGGTTCCAGACCTATTGTTACTGCACCTACGACTACGGACGTGCTACGGACTAGAACCGTAGCCATAGGTCTAAGGCTACGGATTTTATCCGTAGCCTTTGTCCCTTTTTTTGGTAGTGATATGCGCCTTGCTGAGTTCGCATACAACAATATCTATCAGGCAACTTAGACCTGACTCCTTTTGAGGTACTTTATGACAGGTCGTGTAGATCTCCAAGTTGTTGGACCGAGGTAGGAGAGCGTCGTCTCTTAGGTCCCGAGCTTGTGTGGCAGACGTTAGAAACTATTGATGTTATTAGGCAGAGAATGTGCATAGCTTAGAGCCGGTAGAAGAGTTTTGCTGATCGTTGGCGTCGACCCCTCGTGTTCGCAGTCGGGGACATGGTATATCTCAAGGTCTCCCCTATAAAGGGCGTGGTTCGTTTTTGATGTGAAGGGCAAGCTTGCCTCGAGATTCATTGGACCTTTTGAGATTACCGAGAGCATAGGCGCTTTGGCCTATAGGCTTGCCTTACCACCTGAGTTGTCCGCGATCCACGACGTGTTCCATGTTTCTATATTGCGGCAGTGTGGGTCGGACACTATTCCCGTGATTGATTGGTAGCCACTTGAAGTCCGTGAGGATGCTTCTTAGATTGAGCAACCGATTCGTATTCTTGATCGAAAGGAGCAGGTCCTCAGGACCAAGGTCATTCCCTTGGTGAAGGTGCTATGGGGTTATCATTCGGAGGCCGAGGCGTCTTGGGAACGTGAGGCCGAGATTAGAGAACGTTATCCCCATTTATTCAATGATTGATTGCTTGTATTACTTGTATTACCTTCTCTTTTGATGATTGTTATATGATGATAGTGTTTGCTTTTCATTTTGTCCTGCATTGGTCAATTTCAGGGACGAAATTTCTTTGTTGGTGGGGAGGGTTATGAGACCCGACCTGAGTTCGCATGTGTGCATGTGTGTGTGTGAGTATGCATCTCGTTCATTTTGGTCTCGCGGTCCTACCGATCAAATTCCGGCGACCTGCGACCCTCGATTTGTGTTTGCGATCATCATTGGGTTCGATCTCATAGACCTGACCCGGATCGACCCAAGTTTAGTACCATAGCGACCACATCATCGTCGCGGTTCCATCGCCGCGTCTCGTGCAACAATCCAAGTTGTAGATCATGAGTTGTGGGCCACGCTCATTCTAGGCTGTCGATGTGTGATTTGGTGGGACCCACCCTAGCATTGTACATTTTTCCATGATTGATGACATCATCCTATGTATAGCTTTCTAAAAAGGCTACTCTATAGCCTACCCTATACCCTCCCTAGACTAGGCATGGGTTGCTTCTCCTATGACCATGATTACTTTTATCTTCTCTAAACCATCATTGCTAGCCTCTTTTAGAGAAATTAATAATTTCTCTTGGTTACATCTCCCTAGTAAATCCCATTTCCCTCTCATTTTCTCATTCTCTTCTCCTTACTAGAGCCCAAACCGTCCCCACCATCTCCCTTTCTCCAGCCCTCCTTCTCTCTAATCCCCTCCAATCTAATCATTCCCAATTCATCTCCACCATAAGAAGCTTTTCCTTGGAGCTAAAGGATCATTGTGGTGTAGGATTGAAGATAGATCTTAAGGTGGGTGTTCCTTAGATGGAATTTTCTAGTTTCTTTGATTTCATGGATGTTCTTTCCATTCCTTTCATTTTGAAGCTTGTGGGGCCCATCAAATGATGGTGGTGGCCCCCATGTCTTCATGGATGTGGCTTATAGCCCATCCTTTGTGCATGCATGGTCCATGCAAGGGGTCATTCTCCATGGACCCCCCACATGATTTTCTTTCCTTGATCAAGGATCCTTGGGTCATCTAAACCCTTGATCCTTGGTGGAGATGGCATCTCCACCATAGATCTTGAGTAGGACGAGTTATGCTCATATGGAACCATGTAAATCATGATATAGTGGACGATTGCGATTGTGTGATGAGGGGAAGGGCCTCAATGTGGCGGAGATACTTCCCTTGTGGTCGGATTCTTTTATTTTCCTTATTTATATATCTAAAATCAAGATGTGTGTGGCCCACCTTTAGCCTGGAACCATCCAGACTGTCTAAAGAGGGAGAACGTCCTTGACAGTCCACCCTTGGACGTTGGGGCCCTAAATGTACCTAAAAATGATACATGCAAATGGTATTTGTTGATGGGAATGGTCTGGATGTTTGTGGGGCCCATTGGGGTGGTCCATACCACAATTTTCATGGATTGATTTTCTCTTTTTATAATGATTATAATTATTTTAATTCAGTATTATGTTGCTGTCCAGAAACTATTTGGACAGATTTTTGAGCGGTCTTGAGCTCAGTTTTGGGGATGATTGGTGGGGTGTTTGGTCCCATTTGACATATGCCTCTTGAAAGTGGGGACCCCACCTAGATGTCCCCCGAATTTCACCCTCATCCGTCCCTGTTTGATCACCCAAAAGGGTGGGCCAAGAAGGTTGGACGGTCAAGATTTTTCTGGACTGTCCAGCCATTCTGCTGCTGTAAAAAAACATAAATATCATCTTGTTTATGAAGTAATGGGCTACCTTTGTGGACCCCACCTTGTTGTATACTTGTGTATGGATGTTGGTCCTACATTTTCTTAAAATTTGGCAGACCTGGGCCCACTCTAATGGGGTGCACAAATTAGGGGCAGCTGCATTGTTTTAGCAGCAGAATTTTTTCAGAAATACCTTGCTGTCCATAAATTGTAGGAGTTAAATAAAATACTTTTACTATCCCAAAAATTTTTAAATTTACAGGGAGGTAGTCCACCCATGTTGGGACCCACCTATAAAATTTTGGGACCAATAGACACCTATGCACACCGTGGCTAGGGCCGGACTGGCCCACCACGTTGGGATGTCCAGGTCAGTCCGATTTTCTGGACAGACTGTTTTGTTTAAATTAATTAAAATACTTAGAAATATTTAAAAATTCTAAAATTTTGTGAGAGTGTGTCCCACCTATGGAAGTGTCACCTTACAAAATTTTAGACCCAACGGACATTCGAGCTGATCGTGGTGCGGTCTGTAAATTGGGTCAGTTTTGGGCCAAATACCCAGGCCCGTAAGACTACCCACCATGGAACGCCCCTACCTTGGGCTGTTGTTAGGCTTGTATTCCAGCAGTATGGCCTACTAGATTTGAAGAGGATTTAAGTCAATTATCTTACCATCTTATTTTATTTTTGGGCTTAATTAGTGCATGATTAAAGGCCCATTCCAATTAGATTCTTCTTGGGCTAGTCTTCTAGTTAATGGGCCTTATAGCCTTGGCTGGGCTGGAACTTTTAATAGGCCCATTGGACCCTTGGGTCCTATACTTACCACGCCATTGTGATGGGTCTTATAGGCCAAATACTCAAGTAGTTGGGCCCTTGCTTGCCCTCTATAATAAATCCATACTTGGGCTGAGATGTGAGGCCCAACTTACTTGTGTTAAATATAAAGATTTCTCATATGTTGGGATAATGGGTTGCCCCTTTAGGCCCACCACAATGAGTGAACCCATGACCCTTATGGTTGGGCTCTAACCTTGCTTAAGGGCCCACCAGGTTGCCTATGTATTGGGCTTAGTGTATGGCCCACTAGGCCATGAATTGATTGTGCCTTGAACCTTTCTTTACATACGTAGCAGGCTACCTTTTGGAATCCAGTTGAGGTTAGATGTCTTCCTTGGTGGCCCTAAGGTAGGCCCATAAGGCCCTTATAAGTGGTTGAAGGCCCACCATGGACCATGTTAGGTCCGTCTCCTCTTTGAGGCTTTATGATTCTCCTAGCTTGTGGGTTATCCCAAATTATTGGGCCTCCACTAGAGGACTTCGTTTCTTCTTAGTACCTATCTATGGAGGAATACATTCTACAAGTAGCACACTTACATCATTATGACCCATATGCTTCATCTGTATGAATTGATTGCACGATATGGTGGTCATTGAGGGATGGAGTTTCTCCCTTGTGCACGTTGAGTGCCTGAAGCTTGTGCATGATCTGTATGTGTGATTCATGCATTGGTATCGCATTTCATGATAATATGCCCTTGTTTTATTAGCGCCTTGCCTCTACAGGGACATTCGTGGATGGCTGAATGTAGACACCGAAAATATTACTTGAGTATACCGGGTGCATAAGATGCCCATGGGTGAAATTTTCAAAACTTCTATGGTACCAAAGATCTGCTCCAACGCTGTGACCGGGTGGAATATACAAGCGCACGAGGGCCTTATACTGTTAGGCCGCGACTCCCACTGTCGTGTAGTCGGTTGGATAGGAGTGTGGCCTTACTCGCCTGATGTAAGGAGGCATTGCTAGGCTAAGTCTAACCAGCTCGTAAATGGGTCTGCTACTTTCAGGCCTTGTTGGTGATTGACTGTCCATATGCGGGTAATGAGGTCTCTTATGCTCATTTGACTGTGTGGGGTCTATAGAGCGGCAGTCATTCAGCAGTGTAATAGACCCCGGTGATTTCCTTATAATTGGAAATGTACTTGATATGTGGATTGGGTATGAGCACCGGCATTACTTGCATCGCATTAGTATTGGCCGTATAAGCCCCTTCATGCATTGCATTGGTATGGCGCCCAGTACTCATTGCATCACATTCATGGCAAGCCTTGGTAAGGTTAGTGATATTCTCATTGAGCATGTTTCTCTCCTTGTACATCCTGCTATTCTTCTGTGCACTTATGGTCACACACTTTCACCACCCTCTAAGCTTCTATAAGCTTATGCATGATTGATGCGTGCAGGAGACTCTAGGCATGCGTCGTAGCTGCAGATCGTGGAGTAAAGTTGAGCACTGAGGACTCCAGTGTTGTTGATTTCTCTCTCTTTTCTTATTACCTTATGTATGTCCTTTTGGACCTGATATAAGCTTGTAAAAATTTAAATTCTTAGTGAATTTTGTGATGTGTGCCCCTTGTTATTCTTAAATGTACTTGTTGTAATCTTGGGTATGCTCGTATTAGAATGATTATACTGTTATGAAAATCCTCCTTTTAGGATCCCAGGATCGGAACCTGTCTCGGGAGCCGAGAATGGGGTACTACGGAGGCTGTTGCGGGCAGAACCGGCCATCGGGTTCCTTGTGAGTCCGGTTACCGAGTCTGGGGCGTGATATTTTATTTGGTTGATTGCCCATTCACTCTATGGTTTTAGTAATTTATGCTTATCCTTTGATATCCATTGAATTTGATATATGTGTTACTTTGATTTGTTTTGCATATGAGATGAGTTTAATCTGACTAAGTACCCATGTAGGAGATTTTTTCCATGTGCGGGATTCCTAAGTGACTCTCGGGTTTTGCGTACCTTGAGCATCGAACTCAAGCGCATAAAACTGGGGGCAATATCAGTGTCGGCGTCAATGGACCCATCCCTCATTCGGTTAACATCCCATAATTCGGGACTTGAGTCATCGTACTCGAGTGTCAAATTTTTGAGGCGTTACATTAGTTCACTTAACATGTGTTTATGATGCCAAAAATCAATTTAATTAACATATGCTTATGATGATAGAAATCAGTCCACTTAAACATTTATTTATTATGCTCAAATTAGTCAACTTAACATATATTTATAATGTTAGAAATTAGTCCAATTAACATGTGTTTATGATTATAGAAATCAATTCACTCAACATTTATTTATGATGTTAAAAATTAGTTCACTGGTTCAGGCCTTTAGGGTTAGGGTTTAGGATTGGGGTTCCTAGGGTTTAGGCCTTTAGGCTTAAGGTTTTGATTGACCATTCATTGGTTTAAAATCAATCAACTTATCGGCCTGGGGTGGGGTGTCTATTGTAAAACAAATGTCTTAAATCTGGTTTCACCACGCTGCTCGACTAGTCAAGGGACTGGCTCGACTAGTCGAGGATCCCTTCGACCAGTCGAAGTCCTCTCGACTCGAAGTCTAGCGACAATGTTTCTGAAAATCCCGAGGTCTTCGACCAGTCGAGGGACAGGCTCGACCAGTTGAAGGTGCCCTTCGACCAGTCGAAGCCCAGGCTCGACCAGTCAAAGGTTACGCAGATGGTGCGTGGACTGCGAAAATTTGAGGCGGTTTCAGAGAGGTGTGTAAGTGAAATTTCCTAAACTATAAATAGGGGTCCCTAGGGCCTTTCTAAGTAATGCTAAGGTTTTCTAAAGGGGTTATAAGGGTTTCTAAAAGGGTTTTATGGTTTCTAAAGGGTGTAGCAAGGGTGAGATTCGAGGTTGTTCGAATCGGGTAAGTCCTTTCTCTTTGTAATTCTATTTTCATAGTGGAATTCTGTCGCTTTGTGCCGTGGTTTTTTCCCATAAGGATTTTCCACGTTAAATCTGTCTATTCTCTTGTGTTTGTCTAGTGCTATTGGATTGCTATCCTAGATCTATATTTGTGTGATTCTGCAGACCAAATCGCAACGGTGTCTACACTGGGGTAGGTCTTTGCTCGGATTTTGAACTGTTTCAAGCCGACCTTATTTAAAATTTAAAATTTTCAGGTCGGAACCCGGTCCACTGACACTCGTAAGTGCATATGATTTCATCTTTGTAATTTTCTATTAAAACATTGTGTTCATGAATTTTCATTTACTTAGGTTTTTCTTTCTGCAAAATATTTGGTTTGGACGATGTATTCTTAAGGATCTTGATACTTCAATTATAAATGTTAGCAATATTCTTTTACTGTTCATAAAGTGAAATTGCTCATCTTTTCGATTGCATTTGGGTACAAGGTTTGGATTCAATTGCATTAATTAATTTGTAAAAATGACCAAATCGTAATTACTTGAGCATTCTCATTGCTAGACCATTTACTTTGCATTTAGGGCTTGTTTGATTTTCCAATTATGACCATAAATGATTGCAAATGAACCATGATTATTTACTTTTGTAAATTGGTTGTCGTATTACATGCATTCGATTGTAATGATGATTTTGTTACATTGTTTGTTTCCCTTATAAATAATCCTAAAAATGACGGTTTTGTAAGATAGAAGTGTAATGACTACATTTTATTTTACCTCCTTTCACAAGTGTATTCGACTCCTGATGTACGAGGCATAATTTCTTATTAAACAAACACCTAAAAAGGAACTTTCAGAATTTAGATATATTTTAATTGTATTATATTTTATTTGATTTGAATATGAAAAAGCAGTGAATTATAGTGATTTTAGATTGCATAAAATATATTTTTAGGTGGCGGAGGATTATAGTGATTTTAGATAATATAAATTATGTTTATTAGGTTTACAGGCATAGCCAAAGCCCAAAGGCTCCAAATTCACTAAAAGTTAGCTTTTTATTTATTTATTATACCCAAACAAAATTCGACGGCTCTAGGACATCGAATGTTAAAAAGTTCAGCCCAGAATAAAGGCTTCGAGCCGTCAAATAATGAACCGAGAATGACACCTTCTAAGTGTTGTATTTATCCCCCACCGACAAACATAATCGGCGGCACCCTCTAAGCCGTCAAAAAATAAATGGTGGCATTATCGACAATTTTGAACTGTCGAGTTTTTCTTCCCTGCTTGGCCGGACTGACAAAAACTATAAGGCGGTTTTGAGTTGTCGAATTTTGTTTTCAACCATAAAATTTTCGACGGTCATTTTCGTCGCCCATGTCTGTCGAATCACCAACAATTCGACTGTTCTAAGTTGTCAAATTTTGACTTTTTCACATAGTGCACTATCTTAATCATACACATTAATCATATATAGGCCCTCGTGTTTGATTGAACTGTGCAAACATTGAGGACAACCCATTGGATGCTGGGATGTTGCAACAAAATGACAAGATGAAAATGAGATGGAAAATTAGTTGCCCAACCAGCTGGACATGACACCTCTTTTATATATCATAAAACACACATATGAAGAGTTTGTACACATGCAATGCATGAGATTTGGAGAATTTTCCTTCATTTTATTTCAAGCTGAAAACATGGCTGAAAGATCTATAACATCTTTTTTCAGAAATTAAGGCAAAACACCATCAAAGTATCTATCACAAGAAATGATCAAAGGGTGAAAATTTTGCCTAGGGAAAAACTTCAATAATCGATTCGATAGCAACAATCGGTGTTATCTTATACCGGCTGTAACCAGCGGTTTCGATGAGCTTTCGCCATTCCTCCTCGCTCCTTTCCTTTCCTCCAACAGTGACAAGCATGTCCATTTCCATGCCTAACCGTGCACCTGTGAACTCGTAGGTGGACTCGACGTCCATGACAATGTCAACGATGACCAACTTCCCGTTTTCAGGTATTGCTTCTTTGCATTTCTTGAGAATCTTGATACAGTCTTCATCATCCCAGTCATGCAGGACAGACTGCAATGTGTAAAAGAAACACCATTAGAGTCATAGTTACAAAGGGTTGCAGGAGGTGTATTGCAACCGTTGGATCTTTGATTAAATGGTTTTGGTGTGTAACCACCAGATTAACAAATGGTAGGCCCCACATATGCTATTAGATTGAGAACTTGTTATGTTCACTTACAAGGAAGCTTCGGTGTATGTACATGGCTCGGCTCAAAAGAGAGATTTCAAAATGATAAGAGTTTTTGAGTTCTTCATCTAAAAAACTGTATGGCTGCACACTGGGGGGCGCGGCTTTGGTGGATCCCTGACTGTGGGGCCCACCTCGATGTATGTACCTTACATTCACGCCGTCCATTCATTTGGAAAGCACATTTTAGAGCGTCATCCAAAAAATGAAGTAGATCCAAATCTCGGGTGAACCATAACACAGGAAAAACTGGTGAGTGACCATTAAAAACTTCTCTTGGGCCACAGAGGAAGCTGATACTTACATCCAGGTCTTTTTAGCCAAATTAACATTCCGGTGGCCCCGAAGAAGTTTTTAATGGTGGGTATTCAATCACCACTGTTTCTCTGGTGTGGTCCACCTAATATTTGGATCTACTTCATTTTTAGGATCATGCCTTAAAATGATCAGCTTTCAAAATATCTAAAGCATATACACTAAGGTGGGACCCGGGGATCCACCCACCTCGGTGAATCCCCGGATCCACCGAAGCCACGCTCCACATTGAGATGATATCCTGACAGATCAGCAGGTAGGCCCTACTTTGGAATGGCCATAGTTTTAACGGGCGTGGATTGAGTACTTCCCCCGCTAGGACGTATCTGGAAACGGACAGTCATGCTAAGGGTTATGTGGGGCCATCATGATCTATATCTTTTATTCGACTAAAAAGGAAGCAGATCGAAGGTTCAAGTGGATCACATCACATGAAGCAGTCAGGATTTATAGCCTATCATTGAAAACTTATTAAGGGCATAAAAGTTTTGGATCAAAGCTGATATTTATGTTTTCCCTTCATAAAGGTTCATGTTACCATATGACCATGTTGGATGACAAATAAACATTACATTGGAATTAGGATGTTTTAAACGGTATGAGTTCAATCCCCACTGCTTCATGTGGTGTGGCTCACTCACCTTCTATCTGCCTAATTTTTGAGCTCATGCCCAAAAATAATCCATCAAAATATATGGGCCACGTGGTTAAAACATATAGATTGCTATAAGCCCCATACAGGCCCTGACATGATCGTCCGTCTCTATCTCCATCCTGGTGAGGGTAGTACCCAGTCCGCCTGGTTTTAACTCGGATGAATTGACGATGTTAACCATGGATTAACAAAGATGAAGCTGAGTGCATGTCACTCATCCATGTCGACTTGGAGTTGGCCAGTTCCAATCTAGTTAAACACCATGAATCAGTAATGAAAATAGGCCTAACTTGCTCGGACTCATGAAAAAATAACCCTTGACTTCACCAAGTCCTGACTCGACTTAATAACGAAGGACTCACTCTGAGTTGACTCGGCCCAGTTATAAAATCATAATTCGAAATCTGAAAGCTTGACTCGACTCTATGTTCAGCTGATTCAGGTTGGCTCAATGACTCAACCAACTCGACTAGATATTCATTTATTATAAATTGAAAATATTACAAATATTAGTAAATATTTTAAAATGTTAAATATAGCATAAGTAAAGAGTACATGTAGTATAAATCAATTGCAACTGGATATACCTCACTAGTTAAGAGTGTTACGTCTGGCTGAGATTATGGGTTTGATTATCACTCTCATTTTTTTATTTAAAAAAAATCACACCTGAATCACAGCAACTCGCATCGAGTTGAGTAATTCATTGAGTCAACTCAACAAGACATCCCGAGTCACGGCCGAATCACTCACAGTACTGAGTTTTTCAATCACACAGCTCGAAATCTAGCTAAGTTGACTCGGCCAGGTGTAAGGTGGAGTCACAGCTGTTAGCTATAAGATAGGTGAGCTACAAATAGACACTAATAAAAGGCCAAAAATTAAATAATAAAATAAATAAATAAAAATAAATAACAAAAAACCAATCAACGAGTCAGAAATATAAAGAACAAGGAGGCGAAAGCCTTTACGGAAGAAAAGGAAAAGGAAAAGGAGAAGAAACGTATAGAACGTTCTCTTCAATTTTCTAATGAAAAGACAAAGGAGAAGAAAAGTATTGAATTCTCTTTAATTTTCTAATGAAGGTCCTGTCATGATCGGGGCGGATTAGGTACCATGGAGCCCATCTTGATGATCTTGATGTATGTATCGTATATCCTTGCTGTCCATCTGTTTTGTTAAATTATTTCAAGGCACGAGCGCAAAAATGAAATAGATACAAACATCAAGTGTACCATTCCCTGGGAAACAGTGGTGATTTGACCATTAAAACTTATGGGCCACAAAAGTTTTGAATTAATATGATAATTTATTATTATTTTTTTAAAAAAAAACCTTCATCCAAGTTTAAGTGACCTTATCAACAGATTTAATAGCAAATAAACATTGCAGAAACATTACGGTGGGCCTTAGAAGCTTTTAATTGTGTAGTGTTCAACCACCACTGTTTCTTATAGTATGGTCCAGCTGAGATTTGGATGTGCTTTATTTTTGGGCTCATGCCTAAAATGATCCGGCAAAATGGATGGCCTGGGTGGATATATAATACACACATAAAGGTGAGCCCCACTGTAAGGGCCGGTGTGTTTTCGGTGAGGCCGGGGCGATCCGCTCCCATCATAATGATCAAGGTGTGGAAAACTTTTTTTAAGGCAAGAAAGATTCTTTATCATCAGCGTGAGAGCCTAAAATTACAATAAGAGAGGAGCAAAAGAAGGTTTTATCGAGGACAAACGAAAGAACAAGCAGCCGCCTCGTTTGACCAGCTGAATTACCACTGTTCCTGGAGAATGTTCAGGAGGGGAGCAGATTAGGTGCAGCACGGACCGTGGGGCCCACCTTGATGCATTTATTGTATATCCACGCCGTTCATCCGTTTTTATATCTCATTATAGACAAGATACAAAAAATTAAGTATTTAAAAATATCAGGTGGACCACATCACAGGAAATAGTGGCGAATGACTATTAATTATTATTATTATTTTTTTGTGGGCTTCAAGAGTTTTAGATCAAGCTGAATTTTTTTTTATTTTCATTCATCCAGGTCCGTGTGACCTCATTAAAAGGTTGGATGGAAAATGAACATTACAGTGGGCCCAAGGTAGTTTTTAATGGTGGGCATTGAATTAAAATGAACCAGAAACAGATACATCAAAGTTTGGGTGATTCGAGGTGCGCACCTAATCCGTTCCCATTCAGGATATTCGCGAGAGTGAATGAAGAGGAGATGTTGAGGCCAACGTGGCATATTGCTCTTGATGTCGGCCATCCATTTTTTTTTTTGCCCACGCACCCGCCCCACACCCACGAACACATAAGTGGGATTTCACGGAAACGGATTGGCTACTCCCCCTGACACCAGCCAATGGCTGGTGGTCGGTGCTCCTTGGGCCCCACCATGATGTATGTATTTCATCCATTCGGTCCATCTATTTTAAAAGATCATTTTGCTATGTGATAACAAAAATGAGTTACATACCAATCTTAAGTGGACCACATTACAGGAAACAGTGTTGAATGAGCGTTGGCCATTAAAAAATATTTTGGGGCATAAAAGTTTTGGAACAGATTTATAAACCTCTAATTTTTCGTATCAAGCCATAAAATGATCTTTAAAAATAGATGAACGGAAAGGATGAAACATATACATCATGATAGGGCCTACAGAGCACCGACCACCAGCCACGGGGCTGGTGTCAGGGGGAGTAGCCAATCCGTCCCCGGATTTCACCACCTAGAAGGGGTTTCGACCCAAGACCTCGTGTTGAAACTCCTCGAGTCTACCACTCGGATAAGGATTGGAAGCCAGATCTCGGCCATTCATCAAAACAAAGATACCCCGAATCAACTACGTTGAGTGGCCCATCCATAATTACCCAAAATGTGTGATGTCATATCAATGGGTCCACCATAAGTAACCCAAATGGGCCCCACACAAATTCTATAGGACTGATGACCTACACCCAAACCAGTTGTCTTCTCCCAAAATACCAACTTTTCAGAAAATCAGTACCATGAAAATTATGGGCCCCACCGTGAAGATCACCCTCGAAAATCAGGCTTTACTAAGCCCAGGTGGGCCACGCTTGTATGTTGAATCAAACTGCCGATTATTCATTGATTCCAACAGGGTGGCCCACCTGATTTCAATCTCATGTGATCTTCATTCATTCAGTGCCTACAGATTCAATGATATTGATGTCCTATACAAGTGGCTTGTTATGGTACCTTGCCCCCAGCTGATCATATTGTTAGCGAGAGAGGATATATGTAATGCCTGTTTGGCTACCACTTAAAAATAAGTTTATCCCATTTTAGTTAATTCAATAAGAATAACTCATTTTTAAGTGACACCCAAACAGACCATAAGGGTTACTTCGATCAATTTGTTTTTGACGCAAGTATGCACATGAACACACGCACACGTGTAAACCCACCCAAAGAGGGAAAGAGAGAGAGAGAGAGAGAGCTCATACCTTCATGAAGACAACATCTGTCTTAGGAATAGAAGCAAACATGTCGCCTTCAATGCGTTCGACCTCAGCACACTCCGGTGCGGTAGCTATAACATGAGGGAGATCGAAAACAGCACACTTAATATACGGAAACGCCGTAGCAATGGCCCTCGCAGCCACGCCCGTGCTCCCACAACCATCTATAAGTGACCGCACGCCGTCGAGTATGCCACTGCTCTGGCAACCCCTCACGAGCGCAGCAGTCACCATGCTCGTATGGCTCGTCATGGCGTCACTTAGTAGCTGGTTCGCTTTCTTGTCTTTTTCAAAGTAATCCCTATAGCTCACACCATGACATTTCTCCCACGGCGTCGTCTTCCCTTCGACAGCAGCACTTAGGTAGTTCCATGCTCCCATTTCATAGTATTGTAGCAAAGCGAACGACGCCAGGCTCTTTTCTTGGTCTTTCAGTAGGAGTTTCGAGGCTGGCGTTAGCGTGTACTTCTTCTCACCGTCGATGATGAGATTGAAGAGTTTCATGTGGACCAAGTACCGCATGATCCGATAGAAGTGGTCTATGTTAACGGTTGGGATTGGGAGAGCTGATGCTAGCTCTTGTAGGGTCATGGGCCCACCGTGCTTGTGGATGATATCTGCGATACCGAGATCGATTGCGCACTTGAGTGTTAGCGAGTCGGCAAAGCCATAGATGTGCTTCCACAATTGAGCTTGAGCTCCCCTCTCTTCTTCCATAGCTTGTTTTCTTTTTTTCGAATTTGGGAAGAATTTAAGAAAAGAAGATCAAATAAGAGCTGAGGTTGATAGCAGTCGTCTATGTTGATTTATTTATAGAGCGAGTGGGACTTTCAAAGAAAAGTGTTTGTGTGCAATGTTGTATTTGAATATTCACATACAACTTCTTTTTATTTTCTGCTAAATGTGGAATTTTGGTGGAAGATCCAATCCGTTAAAGATATGAATTATACAATGAAGATGAAATGTGGAAAAAATTGGAAGAAATGAGTTATTAGGTGGGCCATATCGGCATTTGAGTTGGATTATTAACTGTACAGTGATTTTGGTAGTTGAATTCATTTGATGAATGTACTGTCTTGATTTTCATGTTGGATGATTTTTATGATGGACTGCACGTTTTGAATGGCTAGGATGTTATAGATGTATTGGTGGGAGAGGGATGCATGTTGGAGTAACTATACAAGGTTGCATGCGAACTCTTTTTTTTTTTTTTTTTTTTTTTTGTACTGGGCTTTTCTAACCCCCGGAAAGCATTGGACTGGTGGGTCGGGGTCCACCTAAGAGGACTAGAGAGTATGCGATTTCTCACACTTTTTCAAAATATCACGAGAAATTGAGAGGCGGCTTGTATTTGCTCGCGTGGGATTGACTGAGTTTTGATGTCACATGGGACGCGGATTGGGTACTACACGTGCTTGACCCAAGCTCGGCACAGGCAGGGTTCTGAGGGGGTCACCTTGATGTATGGGTTTATCCACACCGTCCATCCATTTTTTCAAATCATTTTAAGACTATAAGACGAAAAATGAGGCAGATCCAAGGATCAAGTGGACCACATCACAAAAGGCTGCGGTGATAATGACATCCACTGTTGAAATCTTCCCAGGACCCACCTTGATGTTTATTTGATATCCCACCTCTTCATAAGATCACATAGGCGTAGATTAAGAGAAACCCACAAATATCAGTTTGATCCAAAACTTCTATGGTCCCCAGGAAGTTTTCAACGGTAGCGTTTAATCCTCACTTGTTGGTCCACTTGACCTTTAGATCTAACTCACTTTTAGGTTTATAACCTAAAATGATATGCAAAAGTGGATGGACGGTGTGGATAAAACCCACACATCACGGTGGGCCCCTCAAAGCCCCTCCTCGTGCCGAGCTCGGGACGAGGTAGTACCCAATCCTGGAAGTATGACCTATGTGATGTGTGGTACAGACTGTTTTTGGGCCAGAATATTCTGGAAGTAGGTGGGCCTCACCTGATGGATGGCCTGACTCTGGCATAAATACAGTGTTGTCAATAGGCCACACAGGCAGGGGGTTCCCAATGGCCAGATTTTGAACTGTTTGGCCGGGTCTGTTAGGCTGTGCTTAGTCAAAATCTCAATTTTGTTGGGCCAGGCCGAGCCTACCGACTGCCCTAATTAAGTGTGCCAGTTTGGCACACGTGCTGTGAACCCGTCATTCATCTCAGGTATATTTGGGTTTGGGTCTGTTTTGAGCCTTAAATAAATGAGCCACACGGCTTAGACAGTTTTGAAACATTTGTATTCCTAACGCATTTACATCAACCATGGCCAGACTAGGAGTAACTTTTAGGCCCACATGGAGGGGTTAGGCCTAACTTCAGTCCCAAACTGTAAGCCTAAGGGACTCTGGCGGCGGCTTTGCCTGGGCCCCACCTGTTGACAGACCTACATCAATATTAAGTATTGGATGTGTTGTAGCCTATTTTGCCCGTCAACAGCCAATAAAGACAGGATGCGTGTCACGAGATCTTGAGATATTTTATGCACGGATGCTAATAATATCGTCTCACATCTGCCTGACTATATGTCAAGCTAACATTCAATCTAGGGACCATAGTTTAAAAAACCCAAAACCCCACTCAACTTGATGTTCATCCAGGTTGAGTGGACTGGACCCAACTCGGCTCAATATTTAATAAATTATAAATAAAAAATACTTATACTTAAAAAAAAAAAATTAAAATAGTTGAGTATGATATAAGTAAGAGGAGTAACCACCATGTGTAGCATATATACCCTAATGGTTTAAAAGCTGAATGACTCACATCTAGCTGACCAGGTTTTAAATTCAACTCTAACAAGTTTTCCTGAGTCTAGGCCCAGTCAAGGACTCCGATCCAAATTGCACGAGTTGACCCGCTAAATTCCAACTCGACTCAGTGAGTTTTAGAACTATGGTATGGACCATCCATAGTAGGGCCCACAAAACATTCACCTCCTTTGATACTCTGGCAGCAAGTGATGCTTTATATACAAGCGCTCAAAATGTAGACATGGCCATATTAACTCAAACTAGACCAACTAGCTTAATCCATTGAGTCAGAGTCCCAGTCCTTTTCAGTTACACCCCATAACCGGCATGTGTTTGGCCGGGTTTGGGAACCCACAATACATCTACACGCATTTCATGCGTGGAGTATAGCTGCTTATTTGATAAGAGTTCTCCCTAGATGGGAATGCCTAAAAATACTTTGGGATTGAATATTTCAAACCATTAATTATACGATGTCCGTTAATTTTTAATGCAAAAAAAAAAATAAAATCAAAAGGTTGAAATAATTCAAATGCGCTTTAATTTGTTCTCTTTCTCTATGGATTAGGTGAGATCAGTCACATAAACAGTTTGGATCATTGAAAGATGTCCCAAATTTAAAGGTCAAAGGATACCGTACGTGTGAAGTATTGGCACACCTTCAACACCCAAAAAACAAGAAGAGGGGAAAATCTTATTAAAAAGCTACGCAATTGATATGTAATTTAAATTTAAGTAGCTTACATCCTTTAATGTGCAACCAAATGGGTGGGTAGTTGAGGTGGGACCCACCATAGTGTTAATGTAAAATCCACCTCGGCCACTAGGTGCATCACCCTATGCTAGATCAAGGGCCTCAAAATCAGCTCCATTTATGATTTAAATGGACCACATGATTGAAAACAGGGTTGAGGACAATGCTAACCTTCTAAACTATTTCCATTAGCTGGCTCAAGGGAATCATGGATGGGTATGAATTTTGGTTCATAGGCCTAAAGTTGTGTGAAATCTAACTGATGGAGTAGATTATATATAATTATCAGGATAGACTTAATTTGTAAAAAAACAATGGTAGATGTCTCTCTCAACTATTTCCTTGCACTGTGACCCATCGGAATCAAAGGTCAGCATGGAGTTTTCCCTTGGGCCTAATATTGAACTAAATATCAAATATCCAAAGTAGATCTCACATAAATATCAAATGGCTGCGGTCAAAATTAAAAGTGGCATACTATGCAATTTCTTTTTTTTTTTTTTTTTTTCCTTCCAAATATTCTCTCTATTATTGAAGGAGACACATCACTTATTTTTAGAGGGGGCCACCATAATGTATATGTCAAATCCACTCCAACCATCAAAGGCATAGTCCTAGCTTAAGCCAAAGACCAAAAAAGAAGAAGAAGATAAAGAATCATGTTCACTTGGCCACACCAAGGAAAACAGTTGAGAGAAAAGCATCCATCTTTAATTTTTACAAGGCACAACGTAATTTCTGTTGTAAACAGATGTCTTAAATCTTCGTTCACTGCGCTGCTCGACCAGTCGAGGAATTGGCTTGACCAGTCGAAGGTCCTTTCGATTGGTCGAAGCCTATTCGACTCGAAGTCAAGCGATAATCTATTTGAGATTTCCGGATCCTTTGTCCAGTCGAGGGACAAACTCAACTAGTTGAGGGTGCCCTTTGACCAATCGAAGCTTACGCTTGACCAGTCGAAGGTTACGCAGATAGTGCACAGATTCTGTGCAGATTGCGTAAATTGGAGGCGGTTTCAGAGAGGTGCATAAGTGGAGTTTCCTAAACTATAAATAGGGGTATTTAGGGTCTTTCTAAATAATGCTAAAGTTTTTTAAAAGGGTTTTAAGAGTTCTTAAAAGGGTTTTAGAGTTTCTAAAGGGTATAGCAAGAGTAAGATTCGAGGTTGTTCGAATTGGGTAAGTCTTTTCTCTTTGTAATATCTATTTTCATAGTGGAATTCTGTCACTTGTGTCGTGATTTTTTTTCCGAAAGGATTTTCCACGTTAAATCTATGTTTTTCTTGTTGGTGTCATTGGATTGCTATCGTAGATCCATATCTATGTGATTCCACGGCACAAATCCCCAACAATTCCGACCATTAAATGCTATATTAAAATTTAGGCCAAATGCTTTTAAAATAGACTAAAAAAAGTTACCTCAAGAAAATATCAAACTTTTATTACTTTGAAATTCATAGTTCAAAAATATAAAAGGAATAAAGAGCAAAATGAAAAGCCAAGAGCTAGGTCAGGGAAGTAAAAATGAAAGAACCGAAGTTAGATGAATAAAGCCAAAAAGAAAAACCGACATCTCAGGCCAAAAGCAAGCAAGTGAGAAATTAAACCGGTCATCGGGATGAATTTTACAGCTGAGCCCACTCTAGCGGCCAATCAATTTTACTGGCACTCCCACCAAACTATAGCCATTGGAATGATACTTACATCGATACCATATCCAATATCACAACGCAGAGCTAAAATGCCACGCGCGTTTGGACGGAAGCCCAACTGCATGTCAACAATATATGCAAACCTGAAAACGCTGATAAGATTTAATTCGTCCATCATGTGTGTCCCACCAGTTTCTGTACTTTTCCTCATCTACCTAATTAGTCTGGCTCGACTTTTGGTGCACACTGACGTAACACCGTGAGATCAGCTCAAGGACGTTTTAGATATTACACGTGAAGAGTATATGGGCCGCCTTATACACGTGTGAGGCTTGGCAAACCTCGCACAAAGTAAAACAATTGTGTTACCAAAACTTAAAACTACTACATTGCAAGTGTAATATCCTCACGTGTAGAAAAGTCACACGTGCATGAGATCAGACGACACAAAAGGCAATCGTTCGCTGGGCACATGTGGGGGTGTACACAAACTGAGCTAGCTCGGTTAGCTCGTTCGATCGGACTCGAAAAAGCTTGATTCGACTCGGTTCGAAGTTGAGTTCGAGCGGAGTCAAGTTGATTTCCCGGCTTCACTTGACTTGGATCAAATCTAGCTCAAATTGAACTCGGATTGATCCAATTTGGTGACTCGATTACTCTACTGATGTTGCTCACAAAGTGTTCGATGAAATGACTCAACCAAGTATGGCCGGTGGCAAGAAAGGTAAGTACATGAAACAAATACTTCTTTTTTTTAGTTTTTTTATATTGCTTAGAAGGTGCGTGATAAAATATTTATAAAACCATTGCTTTTATTTTATAAACATTGAGATTTTGAAGGTGTAATCCAGGTGCATGTGGAAATGTTGCAATGTCAAACTCGGCTCAAACTCACCGAGCTGCTGACCAAACTGAGTTGAGTTGGCCAGTCAGGCCGAACTCGGTCAGCTAGTGGCAGAGCCGGGTTCGACTCCATGTACACCCCTAGGTACATGCGATTCCACAAAATTCAAGCCAATATGATCATAAAGTATACACACGTGTATGAAATATATGACGGTTAAGGTGAACTGACCAATGGTCTGATTTTATATACACTACAGATTGTCCTGGTTGATGCTCTCTGATGGGTCATAAGATAAGGCATGTAACAATTGGAATCACCTGATGCGCGGATCCGATCCCTCACATGAATCCTCATTTACACGTGTGAGGCGAGTATAGTTTCAATGTGTACTTTTGCTCGAGCTAGTACTCAAGCATTTCTAGAGATTTTTCTCGTGTCCCAAAATATCGCCTCTTCATCTCGTGATAAATATACGCCTTTCACGTGGGAAGAGGGGACAGGGAAAGAGCGAGACCACGTGGTTCCTGCGCTTGCTGCTGCCAGGCGATGATATGGTGGACCGGGAAGAACCGAAATATGGTACATCTATCACTCAACAGGACACATGGCAGAGTGATATATTGATCGGGTCCACCCACATGTAGGCTCCTAGCATGTATGTTTTGTATCAAAAATCATTCCTATTAAAAAATCCTATCTGCCTGGTATTTAGCAATAAATGGACGGTGCAAAACGGAAACGTCAATGGACAAATATGCAGTGGGATAATCGGGGACGCGGATTGCGTCCTACCCCCCCCGCCCGGACAGTAATCCGTCCGGGCAGGGCTCTGTGGGGCCCACAGTGATGTGAGTGTTTTATCCACACCGTTCAACACTGTTTTCAAGTAATTTTAATACGTGAAACAAAAAAATGAGGAGGGTCCAAGGCTTAAGTGGACCACAAAGTGGAGATTGAACGTACACCATTAAAAACTTATTAGGAGCCGGAGAAGTTTCAGATGAAGCTGATATTTGTGTTTTCACTTCATCTACGTCTACATGACCTTATGAATAGGTTGTATGGTAAACAAAACATCACGTTGGCCCTTAGAAAGGTTTCAACGGTGGGTGTCATTATCAGTGTAGGTTCCTTTGTGTGGTCCACTTAAGCCTTGGACCCACTTCATTTTTTATTGCATGTATTAAAATTATCTGAAAACAGTTTTGAACGGCGTGGATAAAACACTCACATCACTGTGGACCCCACAGAGCCCTGCCCGGACAGATTACTGTCCGGGCGGGGGTTGGACGCAATCCGCGTCCGATAATCGTATCGTCTCATGGATCTTACTCTTAAAAAATAAACCGTGGATCGTCCTACCCTCACCCGTCTACAGCTGGGAACGAGCAGGAGCTTTGAGTGTCCATCGTGATGTATGGTTCTTATCCACACCGTCCATCCATTTTTTCGTATCATTTCAGAGCATAATACTAAAAATGACGTAGATCCAGAGATCAAGTGGACTGCACAATGGGGATTAAACACCGTTGAAAACTTCTTGGGGCCACATAATTTTGGGATGGAGCTGATATTTTTGTTTTTTCTTCATCCAGGTCTATGTAACTTTAGAATAGTTTGGATGGCAAATAGAAATCACGGTGAGCCCTGGAAAAGTTTCAACGGTGAGGATCATTATCACTACTGCTTCCTGTGTTGTGGTCCAATTGAGCCTTGGATCTATCTAATTTTTTTAAACTTAAACACCCTAAAATGATACGAAAAAATGGACGGACTGTGTGGATAAGACCATACATCACGTTGGCCACTCAAAGCTACTGCCCGTTCCAAGCTGGAGACGGGCGGGAGTAGGACGCAAACCGCGTCCCTTTTTTTTATTTTTATTTTTATGTTGGCCTGCATGTGGGCGTACCTGGTTGATACACACTATGCCACGTGTCCTTGTGGGGAAGATTTCTTCGGTATATTGCGGTTTGGAATTTTTACCAGTGGCGCCGAGGTATGTTTGTGAAGCCGGTTGCGCGGATTAGCTACTGAAGTGACGTCAGTCAAAATTCCGTAGGCCGATGTATGTTTTGTATCCACACTTTCCATCCATTGGGAGAGATCATTTTACAGCATTATCCAAAGAACGAGTTAAATCCAAAGCTCCAGTGGACCCAGAACAGAAAACAGTGGGACAGTGACACGCACCATTAAAACTTCTAAATACCCCAAAAGTTTTTAGATTAAGTTGATTTTTGTGTCTTTTTTAACTCTTGAGTAGGTTAGATTTCAAATAAGCATTATGATAGGCATTAGGATGGTTTCAACGGTGGGATCACTCTCCCCACTGTTTTCTTTTGGTGGGGTCTTACAACATATTTTTATTAACCCCATTTTTTGTTTGAGAGAAATTTCCAACTGTACGACCAATATATGGCCCACAACCTTTTAAGCCCACTTGCTTTTTGCCTCTCAAGAATAAGCCCCAGCTGTACGGCCCCATTTCACGGGTCGATAATGCCCCCGCTTTCTTTCCGGAAGCAGATCGCCTGGTGCTCGAAGACGAGCGCTGACGCTCCTCGAACTCCGAGTTGTACAAACGGTTCAAAAGATATTAAAGTTACATAACCCACAGTTATGTATTTATTATATCCACAACGTTATATCCGTAATTCGAGTTCGTTTGGGAGAAAACGGTACCTAAAGATCAATTGGACCACACCACAAAGAGCAGCTGGAAAATTAATTTTCTCCGTTAAAATTTTCATAGGGCCCACCATAACATTTATTTTCCATCCAATCTATTCATAAGGTCACAAAGACCTGGATGAAGAGGAAAAACAAATTTCATAATGATCCAAAACTTCTGTGGCCCCTAAAAGGGTTTCAATGGTAGACCTTCAATCCTCCATAGCCTTATACAGTGTGGTCCACTTGATAGATAGTCCTGTCTTATTTTTCTTCTCAAGCCTTAATACGAGTTTGCCAAATAGATGGACGGTTTGGATATAACACATACCTCATAATAGGACCCACAAAAAGTGGTGGGGATTACAACAACAAAAAATAATAAAATAATAAAAATAAATAAATAAACAAGGAACTCATGGCTACGGGGTTTTCTATGATGCTACGGATTATACCCGTAGCAATAGTTGTCGCCCCTGCCATTTCAATGTCCTTTTATATGTATCAAAGGTCTTTCAATATGCATCGAAGGTCTTTTGATTAATCGAAAAGGTCCAGAACTGTCCAGCGAGTTTGCCTAAAAAATCCTGCAATTTTCGATACATATCGAAGAGTATTCGATATGTATCGAAGGTTTTTTACCAATAACTATGGATTATAACCGTAGCCATAACTGTAATTTGTGCCAATCTATGATATTTTATTTATTTATTTTTTATTTTTTTATATGGAGAAATTTATTCTACCTACAATTTTATCTAATACGTATTTATATAAATATATATATAAGCATATAAATTTTTTTTCTCTCTTTTTTTTCATTTCTTTCTTTATTCATTTAACAAGAATATCTTATAAACCAAAATTAGTTACTTGGCGTACCCTATATGATTTTGGGGTAGGAGAAGCTACTTTAGCTAACCAACCTATTTTTCAAGATTCCATCAGGTCGATGGTCGAAAATCCATTTCATTCACTTCGCGCCCAATTTCAATCCGTTCGCGGTCAATTTCGTTCATTTCATTTATTTCGCGATCATTTCTATGCATTTCATGATCATTCTCGACAATTCCGTGTTGATTCACGGTCATTTCCACGCATTTCACGGTCAATTCCAGGCTGTGAAGTGAAGTGAATTGACCGTGAAGTGCATCGAAATGATTGTGAATGTAAACGGAATTGCCGGATATGACCGTGAAATGCTTGGAAATGGACATGAAGTGAAGAGAATTGATCATGAAATACTTGGAAATGGCCGTGAAGTGAAGTGAATTGACCGTGAAGTGCATCGAAATGACCGCGAATGTAAATGAAATTGCCGGATATGACCGTGAAATGCATGGAAATGGCTATGAAGTGAAGAGAATTGACCGTGAAGTCCTTAGAAATGGCCGTGAAGTGAAGTGAATTGACCGTGAAGTGCATCGAAATGATCGTGAATATAAACGGAATGTTCGGATATGATCGTGAAATGCATGGAAACGGCCGTGAAGTGAAGAGAATTGACCGTGAAATGCTTGGAAATGGCCGTGAAGTGAAGTGAATTGACCGTGAAGTGCATCGAAATGACTGTGAATGTAAACGGAATTGCCGAATATGACTGTGAAATGCATGGAAATGACCGTGAAGTGAAGAGAATTGATCGTGAAGTCCATGGAAATGGCCGTGAAGTGAAGTGAAATGACCGTGAAGTGCATCGAAATGACCATGAACGTAAACGAAATTGCTGGATATGACCGTGAAATGCATGGAAATGGTCGTGAAGTGAAGAGAATTGACTGTGAAGTCCTTGAAAATGGCCGTGCAGTGAAGTGAATTGACCGTGAAGTGCGTCGAAATGACCGTGAACGTAAACGGAATTGCCGGATATGACCGTGAAATGCATGGAAATGGCCATGAAGTGAAGAGAATTGATCGTGAAATGCTTGGAAATGGCTGTGAAGTGAAGTGAATTGACCGTGAAGTGCATCGAAATGACCGTGAATGTAAACTGAATTGCCAGATATGACTGTGAAATGCATGAAAATGGCCGTGAAGTGAAGAGAATTGACCGTGAAGTCCTTGGAAATGGTCGTGAAGTGAAGTGAATTGACCGTGAAGTGCGTCGAAATGACTATGAACATAAACAAAATTGCTGGATATGACCGTGAAATGCATGAAAATGGCCGTGAAGTGAAGAAAATTGATCGTGAAATGCTTGGAAATGGCTGTGAAGTGAAGTGAATTGACCGTGAAGTGCGTCGAAATGAGCTTGAATCTAAACGAAATGTCCGAATATGATCGTGAAATGCATGGAAATGGCCAAGAGAATTGACCGTGAAGTCCTTGGAAATGGCCGTGAAGTGAAGTGAATTGACCGTGAAGTGCGTCGAAATGACCGTGAACGTAAACGGAATTGTCGGATATGACCGTGAAATGCATGGAAATGGACGTGAAGTGAAGAGAATTAACCGCGAAGTCCTTGGAAATGGCCGTGAAGTGAAGTGAATTGACCGTGAAGTGCATCAAAATGACCGTGAATGTAAACGGAATTGCCGGATATGACCGTGAAATGCATGGAAATGGCCGTAAATTGAAGAGAATTGATTGTGAAGTCCATGGAAATGGCCGTGAAGTGAAGTGAATTGACCGTGAAGTGCGTCGAAATGACCGTGAACATAAACGGAATTGCCGGATATGACCATGAAATGCATGGAAATAGCTGTGAAGTGAAGAGAATTGACCGTGAAGTCCTTAGAAATGGCCGTGAAGTGAAGTGAATTGACCATACCTATGGTCCAGTTCAGGAAAAAGGGGAACAATGACTTTACAATTGAAACCTTACTAGGGTCACAGTGATGTTTACCCCTTTTCCTGTGGTGTGATCCAATTGAGCTTTGGGTATATTTCAATTTTCGACTCAACCACTAAAATGAACTGGAAAAATGGATGGACGGCTTGGATAACCCACACACATTCACTGTAGGCCCAACTGAGTTTTCTCACTATGATAAAAGTTTCGTGTAATCCACTCTGTCCATCAGTGCCACCAGCTCATGTTACGGTCAATTCACTTCACTTCACGGCCATTTCTAAGACTGAACGGTTAATTCTCTTCACTTCACGACCATTTCCATGCATTTCATGGTCATATCCGCAATTCCGTTTACGTTCACGGTCATTTCAACGCACGTCACGGTCAATTCACCTTCACTTCACGGCCATTTCCAAGGACTTCACGGTCAATTCTCTTCACTTCACAACCATTTTCATGCATTTCATGATCATAATCCGGACATTCCATTTAGATTCACGGTCAATTCACTTCACTTCACGGC
>JAJHSJ010001417.1:0-38254 GCA_021015155.1 Magnolia officinalis | reverse complement strand
TCTCTTCCTTTTCCTTTTTTGTATAGTAATGATATTGATGTGATGTGTGGCCCACCATGATGTTTACATCCATACCATCTACCAGTGGTCCCCATCCATGTGGGAACACCATGATGTTTGTATGTCATCCCAACCATCCATCTAGGACGTGGCCCACCCCACACGTGTGGGTGGGTCCCTCCTTAATGTATTTTAATCCACAACTAAATCCATAGCTCTAGTGGGACTGAGTGAAAGATACATCGTTTCAAACAAGTGAGGTGTGTGAACTGACGGTGGAGTGTGGAGGTGTGGACTGACGGTGGAGTGGCTAACAGTGAGGTGTGTTCTAACAGTGTAGTGTGACTGACAGGGGTGACTAACAGTGAGGTGTGTGCTAACAGTGAAGTGTGAGTGGCTAACAGTGAGGGTGTGCTAACCGTGAAGTGTGACTGATGGTGGGAGTGGCTAATAGTGAGGTGTGTGCTGACAGTGTGGTGTGAACGGACAGTGGGGTCCGTGAGACCCACCCTGTCTCGCGTCGTCCACCCATTAATGGGCCGCACAGTGATGCGTGTGGGGTTTCCACCGTCCTTGGACGGTGGGACCTACCCCACGTGTGGGGTCACCTTGGTGTATGCGTCCGTCCAGGTCGTCTAGGGCCTGGACGTGGTGAATATATTAAAATAATAATATATATATATATATATATATATATATATTATTAATGTAATATATGATATAATATATTATATATTTATATAATATAATATCATCTTTAATGTTGTGGTGGGCCCTACATGGGACCCACCTCTGCCCCTTTTAATGTAGAAAATCTGCACTACATCAACTATGGATTATAGTACCATATATATATGAATGAGGGTATATAGCTACTTTTTTAAGTAGCAAATGCTGCACGTACAACAGCTATGTAGCGCTGCTCTCCCTTTGAACATCCAAGTTCTGCAGGTCCCATATGATATACGTGTACATCCCAACTATTCTGATGATGGGACACACTCCAGATGTTTGTGATTCATCCCAGTGGTGTTAGCCCAAATGATGTATGTGCTTTATCTACTCCATCCACTGTTTGGACGGTGGGGCCCACCACGATTCATGTGTTGTATCATACCATCCAACCCTTTGAGATATCATTTTATGGCATGAGTAAAAGAATGGGTCAGATCTAAAGGTCAAGCGGACCCCCACCATTGAAATTTATAGGGATAGTAACATCACCGTTCAAACTTCTAAGGGCCACAGTGGTTTCCAATTAATGTGATATTTGTTTTCTCTTCATTTATCTCTATGATAACTTATGAATAGGTCGGATCTCAAAAATACATAAGGGTGGGCCCGATTTGATATACATGAGGACCATCGGTACGGCCTATTTGATATACATTAAGCGTTGGTGCAGCCCAAATAATGTGGCCCATTGTGATGTATTCGAGGCCCATTGTGATGTATTCGAGGTTCATGGGTGAGGCCCATGTGGATGTATTCGAGGCCCATGGGTGAAGCCCCATTATGATATATTTGAGGCCCAGGTGCAAGGCCCACCTGTTGTGTATTCGAGGCCTGATGTGATGTATGTTGGCCCATATGATGAAGCCTATGTGACGTAAATGAGGCCCATCGTGATTGTACGTGAGGCCATGGGCCCACTGTATGTTTGGCCCTATGTAGGCTACTCCTGGGAGCAATTTTGGTTAGATATCCATATTGATGGCAATGATGGTTGAATGTCCACATTGTGACCTTCCCTTAGGCCTTGTTAGGCCCATTCTCATCATTCTCTAGTGGGTTAACCCAAATGCTTGGGCCCCATTGATTTTAGTTGATCCATCATTGGTCGTCCATCTATGGACCATGCCTTGCGTCGAGGTTGATTATCGATGCCGATTATCGGTGCCGATTGCCGATACCGGCTACCATTACCGATTATGAGTTTGTGACATCATAGCATCATGATACATGCCCATACGCATCATTTGTATGTTTGTTATGAGATGTGATTAACCATTGCATATGCCATAGTGCAGGTGATTTATGGGACTCCCTAATAGGAGGAGTTATCCCACATGAGCGCACGGTATACGCAGGATTGACGCATTATTGGACTACATGACTCATGCACTTTGCATTGTGTGATTGTGATTTTTGTATGGCCTAACGACATCAGGGCCATAGCCTCCACCGACATATCGTAGATGGCCGGATTAGATACCGAAAATACTATTTCTAACATTGGGGCGTCATTGATGTCCCTAGGTGAAAATCCTTAAACTCGATGGTACCAGAGGATTACTCTAATGTCGAGACTGAGTGGATACATGAGCACATGAGGTCGTATACTAGTAGGCCGCATCTCCCACTGTGTCGTGGTCGGTTGGAAAGGGGTGGGGTGTGACCTTACTCGCCTGAGTGAGGGGGCAATTTCTAGATTGAGTTTTACCAGCTTAAGGAATAGGTCTGCTATTGACGAGCCGGCCCGATATTGGCAGGTGGATAGTGAGGTCTCTTCTTGTAACACCCGGTTCCCAAAACCCGAGTACATTACTCGTTTACCAAGAACCCGAGCGTTAACCTCTGAAAACACCCAAATTCCACGTACATTTGTTTTTTTCTTTTATCAGAGTTAATAATATAGCGGGATAGAAATAAATTAGATATTAGAGTGAGTCCAAATATATATAACCAATGTTTCAAGTGGTTACCCAAAAACTAATACAAACCAATGTCTTAACCTTTACAAACATAATAATATATATTAAATACAAATAAAAGCAGGAATGGAAAGTCATAAGATCATCTGGCTCCGCCCATTCCTCTTAATACCAGCGTACGCATCATCTGCGTCTCCTACACACTGAGTACAGTTCGATAGCGTCAATGGTTATCCAGTGAGGTATAATCTCCAAGATTTATCGTAACATCAAGATAATTAAGCATAGTTATCATAGACAATGTATAACAATAATTACACAATGATTATCATGGAAATCAGGTGAGGTTCATCAAATACGCATTCATTAAATAAATCACATAAAATAATCTTATTTAAATGCATGGATGTATGCACATCCAACTGGTAAAAAGTTGCCTATGGAGAACTAGCCTCCCGGAAAAATACTCAAAGGTACGTCCAAGGAGAACTAGCCACCCGAAAAAGACTATGCAACGAGGTCGCCCAAGGAGAACTAGCCACCCAAAAAAATACTCAAAGGTACGTCCAAGGATAACTAGCTAAGGCGAATTAGTCACCTGGAAAAGTACACAAAGGTACGCCCAAGGAGAACTAACCACCCGGAAAAGACCAAAAAATATAGATCACCCAAGGAGAATTAGTCACTCGAAAAAGTACTCAAAGGTATACCCAAGGAGAACTAACCACTTGGAAAATACCATAATATATGCCATAAAAATGCATGATTAGCCCAACCATTATTATTCCAATTTCAAACAATCATTTTAAGAAAGCACAAAGGTCACTATGGGGGGTGTTACTCAGCACAGGGCGACAGCTCAGGCATAGTGTCCCATTCCACCATCCCTGGCTCATGAGACTAACAAACAGGATGTTTAAGAGTAACCTATTTAACTAGTGGCCAATTATAGTTCTACAAGTGGGACTTATCATCGCAAGGTCATACGAAGATGGTTCTTTAGGCCACATAGGGCAATTATTAAATCAAGCCGCATAGGGCAAACAACACATCCCAAGGATGTAATAAAAAGAGATTATCCCAAAAGTCACTTAGGCAACGAACGTTCCATAAGATGATGAGTTCACACCAAATGTTTCATTTATTTATTAGACATAGTGGCCACTAGTTCTAGGACATCCCATCATTTCATCAGGTAATCATAAATGATAAATTTGCTATGTATATGTTGATAACACATGCATAGCTAAAGTGTTGTTCTTAAAACAGGATAGAGGTAATTGAAATTCATCACATATTCAAATATTTAACTTTAAATTCAATTAATCAATTATTTTATAAAACTCGAATTCAATATGAGCAACCAACCATGTTAAGCAATAGATAAGGTACATGAACGAAAAGGAATAAACAAGCCACTATCTAGATGTACAAAAAGCTTGAAGGGTAATCCTCACCTTAGAGTGTGGATCCTCTTCAAATCAAATGAGGTTTAGAAGCTGCGAATGTCTCTTGAAATCAATTCCGATCCCTAATTCATGAATATCATCTGATTATCTTAGATTATCCCACAATTAGAATTAAAATTAAGTTGGAATTAAGACCTAACTCTATCTAAAACCTAAACTTGTATTAGATATTAATATAACATGAAAGTCTCCACATAGAAATGATTATAAGCCTACCTCTCGAGTTGAAATGGAATGGATTCTACCGGACTTGGTTCGACTCGATACAGTGTAATGTGACTCAAAAATGGATATTTAGGAATTCTACATGTTTCTATATGAGTTCAACACCGACTAGGGTCCCATGTTGGCTGGACCTAAACTTAATTTAAATTCCACTATGACTCACCGAGTCAACTTAGCAAGACATTAAATTAACTAGTAAATACTATGAAACTTGTATAAATGGAAACATAAAAGAGGCAATTACCGGATGCAATGCTGCTAACCCAACCAAACTCAACCCGCACTAGTCTGGCTCAACCCTAAAATGAGTGAGTCGACTCATTGAGCCAACACGACCCTCTTCTCCTTCCTCACTCCTCTTCATTTCTTCTTCCTCCTCATCTTTCTTCCCTTCTTCTCTTTCTCTGGCCTTCTACAAGGTCTGAATTCAAGTCAGACTCGGACCTAGCCATCCGACTCGTCGTTGAAATGGTGGGTCGACTCACTAAGTCAAACTCAGCTTGACTCACTCTCCCTCTCTATTTTTTTTCTTTTCTTTCTTCCTCCTCACTTTTTCCTCTCATCTTCTTCTCTTTCCTTCTTCTTTCCTCCTGTTCGGAGCTTAAGAGGGCCCAAATGAACCCAACTCGGACAGATAGCTTGACCGAGTTGGGCTGTTGTGGCAGCCCCCGACTTCAACCCGAGCTCGAACGAAAGTGCGACACCATCCCCACTCTTACCCTCTCTCGAACTCTCTCTGCCCTCTCACTCTCTCTTCTTCTCTACCTTCCGTTTCTTCCTTTTCATTGCTCTGCTAGGAAAACCGAAAGCAATGCTGGACTCAGTCCAAGCTCGTAACCACATGAACTGCACCTATCCAGTCTCGCTCTATCTTCTTTCTTCTGCTGTGGAAGTCTAGCAATCGGAGGCGCACAGACTTAGCCCGACACACAGCAAACCAAACCGAGTTGGCTCAGCTGAGTGCGGTAGAAGGAACGACGCACTCCATCTCTCTTTCTCTTTCAGTCCCTTTCTTTCCTTTCTTAAAAAATGCCCTAATAACTGGCTATTTTTAGCCTTGAGAAAAGTCTAGAAGATCCGGCTCTTAATCAGTTGATTAGTTATGACTTCGTCCACTAATCTCAATTAACAAAGAGAGATTTTTTGTTATCTCTTTAGAAGTTGTTTGCACGGCTGAGATCCAGCCATTGAAATGATCATTTGAGGCTATGATCCACCAGATGGGCGGCTCAGATCAGGGAATGGGGTCCACTTAACGGAGATGGGTTTTTCTAGTCGGTTGGAGAAGAAAGTGTGGCCAATCATGGTGATTTTCATCCTAGGCCCCACCTGATGATCCACATCGTTTGAATGGTTTGGATAAGTCCATCTATTATTGTGGGACCCACCTTTTGGGTGGATAGCAACGAAAACTCGATGGGTTCTGAGTTTTTCAGTCGCGGCCGGATTTCTCGCAACAAGGGGAGTTTCTCGCAAGATCTCTTCGTTCCACGAGATGGGGCATTGCTTGCCCTAAAACAAACACTCCAGATGCGTTCGGAGTGCCTTCTAGAAATGTCCCAACGGTTGGGATTGTTCTTTCCATTAACGGAAGGACTCATTCCGCCTTTTCTTCTAGGTAAAGAAAAGAACAAAAAAGGAAATGAACGGAAGCTTGGGATTGCTCAGAACAGAAGGTTGAGATGGAAAAGTAGGGCTGACTCAGATTGCCAGCTAGGCAACAGTAAGAAGAAAACGGAAACTCCCATTTTCAGAAAATGTCGCATGAAGGCTTCTATTGCATCGGGATTTGTGCTCGCATACATGTGTTTCGACGTGTGTAATTAAAGGGTTTTATTCGGCAGTCTGTCCAGAGTACGATGGATGGCTCAGATCATTGGTTTGGATCTCTTGTGGTGGGCCATAGCTGACGTGCACGGACTATGTCCGTTTGAAACCGGTTTGGCGGGAGAACGAGAGAAAGAGATGGTTTCCTCTTTTCAGGTATCCACGGGTCAACATCCATTTGACCATGACTGCAGACCGGTGCATCACGTGTGCACTCACTGTTGTACACTCACATTGTGAGTGTGGTGTCCACAGGTTATTTTGGCTAATCCGAGCCATCTATTTAACTCTAATGGTCCTTTTATAAGTCTCGTCCAATGATAAGGTAGATCCATAGTTCAGGTGGGTCATACGTTTGGGTTTTGGCCTTCTAATTGAAGATTCTGATTGATCCGGCGGTCAAATTGCATTTCATGTGATTGTCAATGGTCATCGGGGTTTCTAGTTTAATCTATAGTTTATTTAGTAACCCGACAACTCAATTGAACAAACAATTATGAGTTTGGATGGCTAAATTATTCCAGAACCGATCATTAATGGTTCAGATGATGATATTAAGCGATACATCAGTTGGATAGCTATCAAATGTGATCAATCTCATTCCTAAAGAGTCTCACAGACTATCTAAGGGAAATGTAAAGGTTAGATTTGCATTCAAATACTTTAATTTGTGTATCTTAATGATAGATAGCCCCAATCTAATGTGGTGGGCTTGACGAATGAAGAATCTGACGATTCGGATGGTTAAGTAATTAATTGGTTGGATCGTTTAATTTTAGGATGGAGATTTCTACCAATGGTCCTTAGAGTCCTAGGGTTCATCTAGATGAAGATTCATGATTGGATTAGTGGTCCGATGGTCTATTTTCAAAATCAACGGTTGGATAGCTCGAATATGGGTGGGGTCTGGTTCAATGGTCAAATTTAGACTAGAGTGAGTGTAATTGTTTGATAGGTTAGGTTTCTACTTATACTAAGGTAGGTTACAAGGTAACACTCGAGTACTAAAAAGTACAGGGTGTTACAATCTACCCCCCTTAAAGAAAATATCGTCCTCGAGATTCTACACTCATACTATTAATAGGAACGAGAATATCCATTTTATAGTATTTCTACTCAATCACTACTTTTTCTTGAACGATATTAGGTGTACAAATGTATACAGCTAATTGTCAAAGTTGGGGCTGTTACAATCTACCCCCCTTAAAGAAGATCTCGTTCTCGAGATTTTTTGACGTATATCTCAAACATTACGAGTGGCCAGGTGTAACATCCCGGATTTTTGTCAACCTGGGATTAGACGTCCTTAGGCAATGGGTCCATCCTAACTCCTATTAACTTGTCAAAACTCAGTCACAAAGGCTAAAATCGCTTGTGAACCCATTTCTTTCACAAATCCCACCCTTTACCACCATGTTCTTTCAATTTTTCTAAGCACTTTCATCCTAGACACTATTTTAAACTAGCTAAGTAGTATAACTTGGATTACTTTATATACAAACTACAAAGGACTAAGTCCCACCTCAGACCGAAATCACCCAGGACTAAATCCTTTAGAAATTAGGCGAGAATTAGCCAGTGTTAAACTAGAGTACCTGTGAAATTAGCACCAACCACTTTAAATATGATCTGCAAGACCCAAAACTTGTAAAATCATTGGCGCTAGGTTACCCTAAAATCTAGGATCAATCTCATTACCCGGCTGCTCTAGGGAGCATCTTGAAAAACCCATATCAGATTTGGACCGCACGTCGGAAGTCCGATTAACACGAAGTTAAGGAATTAGGACCGCCTTGCTGGGCTTGATAACCATCTTGAAAATCAAATCCAGATGTGTCCCAGCGCTATTCGCTTGAGCTTGGAGTGAAGAGTGTGAGAAATGTGAAATTAATTTAAAATAAAATATCTCAAATAGTAATCTAGCACCTCTCACTTGCGGATCAGTTTTAAGCAACCAGACCGTCAGAATCAGACCAAATTACATCCTCAGATCATGAGAAATTTCATACACATATCCATGTACTCGGAATCTCCGATCGAGATCCGCTGACCGTTGAACTGAAACTGGTCCGCTGTCACGCCCCGAACTAGGAGACCGGGCTTACAAGATTACCGATCGTCGAATCCGGCGCTGACAGCCTCCGTAGTACCCCATTCTCGGCTCCCGGCACCCATATACCAGGTTCCAATCCTGGGATGCTATAAGGAGGATTTCTAATAATCCATTTGATTCGTAATGAGCATAACCAAGCATAACCCACGAACAATAACCACAAGAACACCATCACAAAATCCACTATGAACAAAAACTTTGAGTACAATGCGTATAAAGGGAAATACAAGATAGTGGTAATATCAAAACTCCAAAAGCTCGGCGGCACGCTCCAACTGCTGCGAGACTACAGTGTGTCCTGACGTCACCTACACGCATCAATCGTGCATAAGCTTATAGAAAGCTTAGTGGGTGGTGTAAGTGTGTGCGTAATATGAGCGTGCTCAGAATGCAATGCTGAAGTAACGTGAATCATGATGATGAGTACGAAAATGCAACCAGCCGTACCAAGGCTATGCAGTATAAGATGTGAATGTTATCGGCCATACAAGGTCATGCGATGCAATATGTAAGTCAAGCATGCCAATCCTCATACCAATGCAACTCTTCACAAGAGCATCAAATCAGTACGGTTATCAGTCTAGATAATCACCGGGGTTCAGTACACTCCAAATGGCACTGTCTCTCTCCAAGCAGCACAGTCCAAGTGAGCGTAAGAAACCTCACTATCCGCCTGGCCAATAGTCAGCCAATACCTATCCGGCACGTCGATAGCGAACCCATTTTCGAGCTAGTCAAACTCAGCCTAGAAATGCCCCCTACTCTCGGGCGAGTAAGGCCACACCCCTTTCCAACCGACCACGTCACAGTGGGAGACGCTGCCTCATGGTATTCGGCCCTCGTGCGCTCGTATATCCACTCGGTCTCGACATTGGAGTCATCCTCTGGTACCATCGGGTTCAGAGACATCTATGGCGCACCAATTACTTGGAACAAGATTTTTCGGTATCCAACCAGCCACCCACGATATATCTATGGAGGCTATGGCCCTGATGTCGCTAGGGCATATCTCAATCATACAAATGCAAGTGCATGAATCATACTGCCAGACATGCATCAATCCTGTGCATACCGTGCGCTCATGTAGGGCAACTCTACATATCGGGGGCCCGTAATCAGTCTGCTCGAAGCACATGCTATGATCAGACACTCCTCATCTCAAGCATACATATGATGCGTATGATCATGAATCATGGGGCTGCGCTAAACATGTTATAAAGCAATAAACTATCCTCTCAATGAAGATGGGCCTAGATGGCCTACATGAAACAGATACGGGCCTATCAGTGGCCTTAGGGAGAGTTATAATGTAGACATCTAACCAACATTACTCGTACAATGTGGACGTCAAACCAACATTGTCCCCAAGGCTCGGCTCACCTCAAATACCATTAAATAAATCCTGGTGGAATCACACATTGCAATGTGCCTTAGGTACATCCCACTGGGCCCTAAATACATCAAATGGGCAGTATCTCATAGGCCTTATATTCATCAAGTGGGCCACCTCAATGACTCTCACCAATGGGCCCTAGGTACATTGCAATGGGCCATCATCCATGGGCCTGAGAATGTATTAAAAATAAGCCCAATCACATAAGCTCTATGTGTATCAAATGGGCCTAATCACATAGGCCTCATATTTATCAAAGTGGTCCTCAACAATGGGCCACAAATATGTCAAATGGGCCTTATAACATGGGCCTATATATATCAAGATAGGCCCCAACAACGGGCCTATAAATACGTCAAGATGGCCGACATTTATGGGCCTATATATATATATACCAAAGTGGGCCTCAACATGAGCCATATACATGCCAAGATGGGCCCATATACATGAGCCCATATATCCAAGTGGGCCTCATATGAAGCCTACTATAATGTTTATTTTCCTATCCAATCTGTTGGTAAGGTTACATGGATAGGGGCCCACTGAAATGTTTATTCTCAATCCAACCTATTCATAAGCCAAGGGACCAGGGGTCCACAAAAATGTTTATTTGGCACCCAACCGGTTTGTGAAATCAAGTGGGCCAGGGGGGGCCACTGTAACGTTTACTTGCCATTCACCCTGTTTATAAGGTCACTTGGACCTGGGTAGAGCCCACTGTAATGTTTATTTGCCAACTGACCTGTTGATAAGGTCATACGTGACCTGGGGTAGGGCCCACCGAGGTGGGGACCACAAATCCAGCCCATCCATTAGGTGTGTCCCACCTGGTTGACGGTCCAGACCAAGTCTCAGCCACTTCCAAAATGCAAATAGGCCCCACCAAGTGTATTTATATGTTTCAGGCATGTCTCCACATGTTTTTAGATGGTATGGCCCACCTGAGTTCCGTATTCGGCTGATTTTTTGAGGGGACCCACTTCAAAGAGTGGCCCACCTCATGGACGGTTTGGATTTCTGAAATGCATCACGTGGGGCCCACGGCTGGAGCCGTGGGGCCTAGCTTCGTCCGCCCGCCGTCCGTGCAACGCAGGCGCTGCCTGCGCCTGTCAGAGCAGCAACAACAGCTACTGCTTCTTCTTTCCTTTCTTTCTCTTTTTTTTGTAGCAGGTGGGGCCCATCTTGGACGGATCCAGCCCACACATTCTATGTGTCCTACAAGTCTGGCCGTCCAGACCAAATTTCAGCTGCATCCAAACTCCAGGTGGGTCCCACTAAGTACTTTTATATGTTCAGGCATCTCTTCACATGGTTTTAGAAGGTATGGCCTACCTGGTGATCAGATCACCTTGAGACTCTGGCTCAATGCCTAAAATGATCTGGTAAGTCAAATGGACGGTGTGGATTGAACACATACATCATGGTGGGGCCTGTATGAGCGGCCCACCCCAAGGCCTCTTTTCTTTTCTTTTTTTTTTTTTTAAAATGAACTGGCACTGCCAGTCCAGCGCGTCCAGAGACACTGGACGGCGTGCATGAACAGATACATCTCGGTGGTTCCCATAGGGACGTGCATCATGGTGGTCCCACCCACATTAGCCACCTCTACTAGGGGCAGATACCCAGATCTCAGGTGTTGAAACGAGTGTCTCCACTCACTTTACCAATTGAGCTATGGATTGGGCGTGTTCCATGGTGGGTCCCACCATTCATGATGAATGGTATGAATAGAACACAAAATGGTGGGGCCCACTACATCCAATGCATAAAAGAGAGAAGAAGAAGAAGAAGAAGAAGAAGAAGAGAAAGAGAGAGACGGTGCAGGAGGGAGGGACCCCGCCACTAATGGGCCCTCCCTAAAATAATGCATACATCATGTGGGTCCCACAATAAGTGGGCCCTTAAAATTGAAGACAAGGTATATCACCCACCTCTTGCACTCCACTTGCTCCCAAAGCCTCCTTTGCTCCTTGCCTATACTTTTGATGGTGGATGATGGGCTTTTAATGGTGTGGATGAGGGATGAATGGCTTGGATGATAGGTTTTTGGGATGGAAAGTGGGCCACACAATTCACTTCCTCATTTTCTCTCCTTGGAAAATTTTGGACGTGTGAAGCTTGTTGGTTGCTTGGGATTTTTGAGAAGTGAGAGAGAAAGTGAAGTGATGGGATGATGTATGATGGAGTGATGGGGTGATGTGGTGGTTGTAAGAATGTGATGGGTGAAGAGTGAAGTGATGTGAGGGTTGACTTGTGATGTTGCTTGTGTAAGAAAAAGGTATGGGTTGTTGTACTTGGGTAGGTGTGACTTTACATTGATTGATTGATTTGATTGATGGGACATCTCGTAGAGATTCCCTCGAAGTTCGCAACGTGCGGTGTTTTATTCGAATTGAACGCAGGCCGACATCTTCTAGCCTGGGTATCGGGTCAGTGCGTGAGTCGCGGCGTTAGAATCGCGGTGACGGCGCGGTCGCCAAGATACAAGTTTCGAGTCGAGCCAACTTCAGCATGCGAGACTCGGCTTAGGATCGTGCACAACGTCGGAAATGGGTCAAGGGTTGCCGAAATTCGACCGGTAGAATTGCGGAAGCCGACCGAATGGTACGGTTTAGGTTACGGGTCTTACATCCGCCACGCATGATCTGGGAATCCCACTGAAATGAAAACTTAACTAAATATAAATCCAGTGTTAGTGAGCTTAAGTCCGACCTTTAGCTCAAGGAGGCCCGCCAGAAGTCCTCCGTTGAGCTTAGACTGACCCGCTTTGGTTATAACCTAAGTATACTTTGACGGGAGTCTATTTTGGTGAGTTTTTAGGCTATATAAGGACCTTAAACCCTCTCTCATTGCAGCTATACGAATTTGAGAGAAACCCTAGAGAGAGAAGAGAGAAAAGAGAGAGAAAGTGTAGGAGATGTGGGAGAATCTCCCTGCCATGTTTCCCTGCCGCTCCACGAGCTCCACCACTCCGTTCTAATCACTTTCCCGGCGATTCCAGCTCCATTTCTAGGTAAGAAACCCTAACCCTAAACTAATTTGGGGTTTTGATAGTTGTAGGTTATGAAATAGCTAACCTATTTCGTTCTAAAGGTTGTCAAACTGCCATATAGGAAAGCTTAGCAATTCTATCGACTCCGTTACGATTCTATGACAAAAGGTGCAGACTTTAGGTGTATAAGTTATGGTTTTCAACGCTTTCAATGTTAGATAATGATAGATTCATGATCTGCATGCAATTGTATATGTATAAAGTGTTGTCTGTTTTCTGTTTCGATTAAAGATGAAGAATATGGAATTTTACATACTCTAGGTATTTGTAGAAAGTACCGTATACGTATAAATTTTGGAAATGTGTTTGCCATGATTATTTGCTGTATTAATATATTATATATGGATAAAATACTTGTTTGGTGAAAGGACTCGCCCTAATACATATTTTTTCTAATATACACTATGTATGTTAAAATAGTGTATTCTAAATGTTTGTGAAAATGACCGAATGAGTATAGAATTCTCATTCATGCTCGCCATGACTAATTGTCATGGATTTATGATTGTTGTATTGGCGATACCCCTTTGACGAAAGGATTTGCCCAAAATCATGCCACGGCCTATATACACTACTTATATTAAAATAGTGGCCCAAGTGTTTGTGGAAATGATTGAATGAATATGGAACTTGGAATCCTGCTTGCCATGACTATCGTCGTGGGTGTATGCGTGTTATGATTGGGCAACTCCCTAGTGAAAGGATTTGGCCTAATACCTATGTGATCAACATATGTCATGTATGTTGATGTATGTATTTTAAAGTGTTCGTTGAAATGTCTGAATGAGTAGTAGTTAGTAAATTGTAATGTTTAAGGGTGTTGAGATATGATTCTCAACTCCTTTAACTATGTGTATGATTTCCTTGGATAGCTGTGTGATTAGGAATTTAATATGTACAAACTCATGTTGGGTTGTGCTTCATAACATGCTCAAATGATTGTATGATTTATCTATGTGATGCATACGTTTAAATTCATGTTTACGTTGTATGATCCATCATGGTGATGGGGGAGTGGAGCAATTAGTTGTGCGATAGCCCTGGCAGCCCTAAACGGATAATATCAGACTTTAGTTATATGATTTGAAACTTGATTCATTACTGCTTTAACTATCTGCAATTGAATGTGATTGGGGCTATGATTATAGTCCAGACAATCGGTAACGAAAATGAATGCGTGGCTGAGTTTCATTTGCCACGTGAGATGTGTTCGACGAACCCGAGTCGTACTTCGGTTGGCGATAGTGGTTGGCCACACGAAGTGCTTATGCGCTTCTGTAACGCCCTGAAATTCGGGGGTCGAGTATGAACTCAACTCCCGAGTTCCAACGCATCACTTATGCAACATACACAATGTCGGTTAAATGTTGTCTGAGTTAGTGCAATAAACATGAATGAGATTAAACCAAAACAGTAATTCATACTCCAGTTCAATTGCATTTAAAAACAGCGGAAGACTGAAATTTTATATACAAGTATGTAAAGTAAACACATTTTCTGAACTTCAGAGTATGAGTACTAGCTGAGCACCAATATACATGTAAAGTTTGTAAATTAAAAACCCAAAATACATCCTCAAAAGAGGCCCCAAAGTCCCGCGATGCAGCCGGCCTAGGCGTAGCCGTCAGAATACTGCATGAAAGAGAACTCCTCCTGGTCCTCATCAACGTCGGGCTCTGGCTCCTGAACCAAGGCGCCCTCTAACCCTGCAACAGAGTCTGGTTGGTGTGTACAACACCGTCCCGTAACGTGGGAGTGAGTAACTAACTCAGTGGAACAATAATGCATAAGTTAACATGTTATCAAATCAACCAAGCAGTAATGATAAAGCAGTACAAATCAAGCATTTCTAACTACTCTTGTTAAATGCAAAATGATATGACATGATGCTGTATGCCCTTGCCAAACCACCCTCAAGCGACATCATCTTACGTTCGCGAATGCTTAACTCCCTCAGTGCGCCACATCTACAAAGCACATGCGGTGCGATGATGCTCATGATTACCAAGTTATTATTAGTCCATTTCAATCAGCAGTATTGGGAAACTAAGGTACCTCCCTTGTATCATTCCCAACATGATCCATTCTAGGGTCGTCAATCCTAGTTATTCTCATACGATGTTATGGTTTGAGAAGCTTAGTGATGGCATCGCAACAGGTTCGTCACCCGTCAGCGCGGATACAGATCTCACCGTATGCGGCTCAATTGCTGGCCGTCAGCTCGAGTACAGGTCTCACCGTACTCGGCTCAATCACTAGCCGTCAGCTCAAGTACAGGTCTCACCGTACTCGGCTCAACTCACACTCTAGTTACTGTGAAAGGCTCGTGGCCAATCACAGATACTTAAAGTACACTCGATGATACCACGGAGGACTCGTCGCCCGTCAGCACGAGCACAGATCTCACCGTACTCGGCTCTCGCCGAAGTATCGACAGCTCGAATACAGTGTCCCATACCACCGTATTCGGCTCACGAGATAGTTGCGCAATGGTCACTACGGGGAGGCACATGGCCCCAGCATAGGCCGACAGCTCGACCACGGTGTCCCATACCACCATGCCCGGCTCATGCGTCTTAGCGGATCTAGGTACCATGGTTAAACAGGAATCACCACTGGTAAGTTTGGTACCCTAGGTTCAAGCAGTAGCGACCAAACAAGGTGAACACACAACTACACTTCGGTTCAAGTGGCGAGCCTGACTAGCTCGAGCGCACCACAAGTTGAGCGATATGGAGCGCAAAAGCACTCCGCGTGGCCAACCACTATCGCCAACCGAAGTACGACTCGGGTTCGCCGGACCCGTCCTTTGTGGCGACATGAATCTCAGCCACAATCACAAGTCTGGTACCGAGTGTTTGGACTATAAACATAGTCCCAAACTCAAACAGTTTTCATCGCTAGCATGTGAAGTAAAGCATGGTAAACAAGCAATACAAGCATGTTAGTCGGCATGTTATAAAGCATAAAGTAAGACATGAAGTAAAGCATGTTACAAGCATGTTGAGAAGCATGTTATAAAGCATATTGTAATGCATGTACTAAAGCACTATCCCCATAGGGATAGAATTGTGTGTGCACTACAATTAAGTGGTTGCGGTGAACCACCGCATGGAGGGGATCCTACATGTCTCTAAGGGAGTTGGAGAACCCATATCAGCGCCTATCTAAGGCACTAGTACATGCACATGTACACCTACATGCACATACACAAACACTTAGAATACACGTTTCCAACATACATGACGTATGTTAGGCAAGTTCGTGATTGGGCTGTCCCTAAGCCCCGGGAGTATTTTTCCCGCGTATATCGTATTCATACAGCAAATAATCATTACAATTACATATCCAAAATCCGCACGTATGCGGGATTTCTAGAATACGCAATTTCGACATACATGGCATTTACACATGAACATATATTTTTGCGATCTCTTTCGCCAAACTAGTATTTTATCCACACATGATATAATCAAACATTAAATAAACATGTCAAACATTTTCTCAACAAAAATACGTATACGGTATTTCTACGTATATCAAGAGTATGTAAAATTCCATAATCTTTATCGCTAATCGAAACAGGAAACGGAAAGCACTTTGTACATGTGCATTTGCATGCAGATCATGAATCTATCATTATCTGCCATTGAAAGCGTTGAAAACCGTAACTTATACGCTTAAAGTCCTCACCTCAGCCCTTGGAATTCCAACGAATCAGCAAGAAGGTTGGTGCTTCCGTATACGGGAGTTTCTTAGCCTAAAGATCGCATTCGATTAGTCTTTCCTTAACCTATCACTAATTAGGCTCAAATCAGACCTAGGGTTAGGGTTTCTTACCTTCAAATGGGGTGGAAACCGCCGGGAAACCACTTGGAATAGCGCGGTGTAGGCCGTGGGAGAGGTGGAAGCAGCAGGAGGAAGATCGGCTTCGATCTCCACAAGTTCTCTCTCTTTTCTCTCTTTCTCTCTTAGGGTTTTAACCCAAATTCGTATGGCTGTGAGAGGGGCTGTTCTAAGCCCCTTTTATAGCCACAAACCTTCCCAAAATAGACTCAGGTTCAAGGGCAACTGCTTACATAGGCATTTCGCCAATTTCCAAGCTCAAAAGGGGTGTTCTGGTGGCCCTCTTTGAGCCAAACGTCAGACTTAAGCTCACCCACTGCGGATCCACGTGGGATTACGTTTTCGGCTCGATCGGATTCCCAGATCGCACGTGGCGGACCACTTTCAGTTCAACGGTCCGTGGGCCACGATCGGAATTTCTGAGTACATGTAAATGTTCCTGAAATTTTTCTTAATCCGAGGGTGTAATTTGGTCTGATTCCGACGGTCAGGTTGCTTAATACTGACGCGCAACCGAAAGGTGCCAGATCACTATTCCAGATATTTTCTCTTGATGGAAATAGTGTTTTTCACACTCCCTCGCTCCGGAGTGAAAATAATGGCCGTGGGACATCGGAATCATCTGATTTTTGAGATGATTGTCAAGCCCAGTGGGGCGGTCCTGGTTCCTTAGCTTCGTGTTAATCGGACTCCCGATGTGCGATCTAGACCTCATACGAAGTTTCGTTTCAGTCCCGAGAGCAGACGGGTAATGAGTTTGGCTCTAGACTTTAGGGTAACCTAGAGTCACCAATTCTGCAAGTTTTGGGTCTTGCAGATCGTATTTAAAGCGATCCCAACGGATTTCATGATTTACCGAGTTTAGTACTTAGTTAACTTTGTTAAATTTCTAAAGGATTTAATCCTATGTGATTTCTGGTCGAGGTGGTACTCGGCCCAATGTACGGAAATTTTCAGGTCGTTACAATCTACCCCCCTTAAACAAAAAATTTCGTCCTCGAAATTTATACCTTTTCGTAGTCCTCGAGAATCTGAGGGTAGTTCTTTCTGACCTCGGCCTCAGTCTCCCAGGTAGCCTCCTCCTCGGAATGATGTGTCCACAGCACCTTCACCAGTGGGATGACCTTGCTACGTAGTACCTGCTCCTTCCTATCAAGGATACGCGTCGGGCGCAGCTCGTACGTAGCATCCTCGCTCAACTGTACCTGCTCCCATCTGATGATATGCGTAGGATCAGGAACGTACTTCTTCAGCATAGAGACATGAAATACGTTGTGTACAGAAGCAAGCGGCGTAGGCAAGGCGAGACGATACGCCACATCACCCACTCGATCCAGTATCTGAAATGGACCGATAAATCTCGGTGTGAGCTTCCCCTTCTTCCCGAACCGAAGGACTCCCTTCATAGGGGAAACTCGAAGGAAAACATGGTCCCCGACATCGAACTCCAGCGGTCGCCGCCTCGTATCGGCGTAACTCTTCTGTCTGCTCTGCGCTGTGCGTAATCGACGCCTGATGATATCAATCTTCTCTGTAGTCGTCTGGACCAACTCTGGGCCAATCAGGCTGCGCTCGCCAACCTCTGCCCAGCAGTGCGGTGCCCTACAAGGTCGACCATATAAAGCCTCATAAGGCGCCATACCAATAGTCGCCTGGAAGCTGTTATTGTAGGCGAACTCTGCGTACGGAAGACAGTCATCCCAGCTGTCCTTGAAGTCCAACACACACGCTCGCAACATATCCTCCAAAATCTGATTCACCCGCTCTGTCTGCCCATCAGTCTGAGGATGAAACGCTGTACTGAACTTCAACTTCACACCCATCGCCTCCTGGATACGAGTCCAGAAGATGGATGTGAATCGCGTGTCTCTGTCCGACACGATCTCTAAGGGAACTCCATGCAGACGAACGATCTCTCTGATGTACAGTCTAGCCAGCTCGTCTGCAGAGTTCGTAACTCTGATAGGGAGAAAATGGGCTGATTTGGTCAACCGGTCCACAATCACCCAAATAGAATCATGTCCCTTCCTCGTCTTCGGCAGCCCAGATATGAAGTCCATGGAGATGAAGTCCCACTTCCACTCCGCTATAGGCATGGGCTGAAGCAGTCCAGGAGGTCGGCGATGTTCTGCCTTGACCTGCTGGCACGTCAGACACCGAGATACATACTCAGCGATGTGGGCCTTCATGTTGTCCCACCAGTAAGTCCGTCTCATGTCCTGGTACATCTTCGTGCTACCAGGATGCATCGCAAGCTTCGAGTTATGGGCAGACTCGAGAAGCTCGCGTCTCAAGTCAGCCACATCAGGAACACATAGGCGGCCACGGAATCGTAAACCCCCATCAGAACCAACTCTCCACTCGGAATCCACGGCGTCGCTAGCCTGCTCTCGAAGCTCAGACAGCCGTATATCGCCCCTTTGGGCCTCAACAATCCTGTCGTCAATAAGTGGCCGCGCCCGAACGTGCGCAACACACTCAAAAGGCTCCTCGACAGTGAGTCTCTGCTCGAAGTCGCGCACAAACTCCATCATGTCCCACTCGGCTATCATCAGCGGTGCCGCAAATGCAATCATCTTCTTGCGGCTCAACGCGTCTGCCACAAGGTTCGCCTTGCCAGGATGGTAGGAAACCTCGAACTTGAAGTCCTTCAAGGTCTCCATCCATCGGCGCTGTCTCATATTCAAGTCTCGCTGCGTGAATATATACTTAAGGCTCTTGTGGTCGCAGAAAAGCTCGAACTCCTCTCCATAGAGGTAATGTCTCCAGAGCTTCAATGCAAAGATGACTGCTGCCAACTCCAGGTCATGTGTAGGGTAATTCTCCTCGTGCTTCCTTAATTGTCTCGAGGCATACGAAATCACCCTATCCTTCTGCATCAGCACACAACCCAAACCAACGCGAGACGCGTCAGTATATACCGTGTACTTCACCCCTTGCTCTGGCAATACTAGCACAGGGGCGGACGTCAACTTGTCCTTCAGCTCCTTAAAAGCTGCCTCCGCCTTCTCATTCCAGGCGAACTTCAGGTCCTTCCTAGTCAACTGCGACAATGGCCTGGCGATCTTCGAGAAATCCCGAATGAAACGTCTGTAATACCCAGCCAGACCGAGGAAACTCCTCACCTCAGTAACCGACTCAGGCTGCTGCCAATCCTGAACCGCGGCTACCTTAGCAAGGTCCACTGCTATCCCATCCTTGGACACCACATGTCCCAGGAACTTGACTTCCTCCTGCCAGAAGTCGCACTTCTTGTATTGCGCAAACAACTGGTTCCTCTCTAACGTACCCAACACTGCTCGCAGGTGCTCCTCCCGACTCGTGGAGTATATCAAAATATCATCGATAAAAACGATGACGAATCGGTAAAGGAAGGGCCGAAATACCCGGTTCATCAGATCCATGAACACGGCTGGTGCGTTCGTCAGACCGAACGACATCACCAAAAACTCATAGTGCCCGAAGCACGTCCTGAAGGCTGTCTTCTGTATATCTTCCTCTCTCACGCGCAACTGATGGTACCCTGACTGAAGGTCAATCTTCGAGAAATACTTCGCCCCCCTCAACTGATCAAACAGATCATCTATCCTGGGCAAAGGATACTTGTTCTTCACCGTGACCTGGTTCAACCTACGGTAATCAATACACAACCGTAGCGACCCGTCCTTCTTCTTCACGAACAACACAGGTGCTCCCCAAGGAGACACACTAGGTCGAATAAAGCCTTTCTCTACAAGTTCGTCAATCTGTTTCCGCAGTTCCTCCATCTCGCATGGAGGCATACGATAGGTCGGCAACGAGATGGGCATCGCACCAGGCGTAAGGTCAATCGTAAAGTCAATCTCGCGCCGAGGAGGTAAACCAGGGATAGTCTTAAAGACTCCAACAAACTCCCTAACCACTGGCGTACCCTCCAGTGTCGGACCATCAATCGGCACAAGTAATGCAGCATAACAATCAACTCGACAGGGCCAACTGACCTGTACAGAGAACGTGAACGCTGTGCCGTCAGGTCCATAGGCGGTCACGATCCGAGCATCGCAATCTATCTCCGCCCTCATCTTGGCGAGCCAATCCATGCCAAGTATAACATCGTAGTGCCATAGCGGAGCAACAATAAGGTCGACGTGCTCCGTGCTGCTACCCAAATCTATCGCGCAACTCTCGCATAAACGCGTGACATCCGAGAAGGTCCCGGTGGCCGTAGTGAGTCTCGTTCCCTTAGTGGGAACAGAATGCAAAGATAGGCGTTTCACCGCCCCACATGAAATGATAGAGATAGTGGACCCAGTGTCCACCAGTAGAGAAACGGGAGTACCATGGATATGAGCCGTGCCCTCGAAGGCCGTCGGTGCCGATATCGACGCCTCTGGTGCCTCAGCAACAAGGGTATGCACACGGGCCTGCTGCTGGCGATTCGGCTGAGGAGCCTGGGGTCGCTGTGGCGGTCTGAAGAACGGCACAGGAGGTCGGAATGAAGGATGTGCAGGAGCGGTCTGTAGCGGCGGAGCTGAAATGGTCTGGGGATAAGAGCGACCCAATCTCTGCGGTGGCGCAAATCCGCTAGCCCGCATGCGCGAGAAGCAGCTCTCGGCAGGATGTCCTGGTTTCCCGCAAAACGTGCAGGTCACCAACGGGCGTCTCATGGGAAGCACTGGCGCTGCAGCCCTGGGGGGAGAATCGGCTCGAGGCCTCTTGCCTAAAATAGGCCTGCTCTGTGTATCCTGCGCGGTCTCGCAACCATAGTACCGCGTGATCGGGCCAGACGGTCCACATCCTGCTCGGCCGTCATAGACATGTGGACCAGTGCTGCATAAGTAGGGATAGTGTGGCAGCAAAGCTTCGACCGTATGTCAGGTCGCAAGCCTCCAGTAAATCGTCGCATCCTCATCTGCTCATTGACGAGGATGGTCGGGACAAAGCGGCCCAACTCGGTAAACGGTGCTCATACTCCGTCACCGACATGCCTCCCTGCCTGAGGCGCAAAAACTCGTCCTCCCGCTCATGTCGATATGTCTGCGGGTAATACTTCTCGTGGAACCGAGACTCGAAAGCCTCCCAAGTCCACACGAAGTCCACTGCGACCGTGCGCAGCACACTGTCCCACCATAAACTGGCCTCCCTCTCAAACATAAAGGTAGCCAGCTCAACCTGCTCTGCCTCAGAGCAATGTAACATCCGTAGCATCTTGGAGATGCGGTCCAACCAGAACTCTGCCTCCTCGGGTCTGTGAGAACCCGCAAATGAAGGAGGCCTCAAGCGCTGAAATCGCTCGAGTAGCCCTCGCGTACCGACATCTCCAGTAGGAGGTGCAACGGGTGCAGGCAGAGGCGCATCCTCACATCGCGCAGGAGGCTCAGAATACTCCTCAGGATGCGCAGACGTAGTAGGTGGAGCCGCACCACCACCGTGGGACAAGGCCTCAGCAATAGTGGCCATCAGATCCTGATGCTGCTGCTGCTGTATCTGCTGCTGCATCTGCTGCTGCTGTATCTGCTCATGCTGCTGCTGCATCTGCTGCTGCTGCTGTAGCATCTGCTGCTGCTGCTGCATCTGCTGCTGATGCATCATCATCATCAGCTGCTCAAATCTATCAGGCTGTGGAGCAGCCTGGGAATCATGATGTGCAGCAGATGACGGCCGATACTGCTCTCTGACCGGGGGTGTGTAAGGTGGCTGTCCACCACTAGGACCAGCAGAAGGCTGATCAGATCCCAATCCACGGTCAGTAGGACCGCCACTACCAGAAGGAGTCTGGTCCATAGAGCCGGTCAAACGTAGATGTGCCGTGCTCCGCGTATACTGCCGCGGCATGCCCTATACAACATAGGGTAGATCATTCGTGAGATATAGCACAAAACACATCATGAGGCACTTACGCATTCCACACATCATCAATACAAAGAGGCTACATGCTTTTCATTTACTCAAAATTGTCATAATACATGGACACAGAGTTACATGAATCACGACAGAAAATCACATGATAGCCATTACATTCGTTACATAAAAACATACAAAGCATGCTACTACCTACTACATCAACAACATAAAAACATAAACCGCCTATCGCGGTAACCAACATAAGCAACAACACACAACACATGGATGACTAAGCATCCGAAGTAGGCGGTGGAGGAGGAGCATTCTTATCCTGCGCACAGCACAGGATGGCCTTCAACGTACGGGACATCTTCTTGAAGCTTCTCTTTATATAGGCGTCAGTCTCTTCAAGCTTGGCTCGAACTTGACCAATTTCTTGCTGCAGGGCGGCTTGCCCTTCCTCAAGACGGGCAAATCGCGCGTCAAAAGCATCCCGATCAATACCAGGCTCCTGAGCCACAGGAGGTGAACTCTCCTCGGTGTCCTGAGCCTCAGGTTCTTCTTCCTGTATATCATCATCGCCCTCCTCATCACTCTCCTCGCCGGCACTATCCGACTCATCACCAGAGTCGTCGAGTCGGGCTTGCCGCTGTTGAGGGCCGATCTTCATATTCCTGAGTGTCGCTTCACTTATGATTCGGACCGGTGCAAGATCCTCCATGTTCAACCTGTAGCCTACATCACGAGCCATCCTGCAGATCAGACGGCCAAATGGAAGCGAAAGATCGTTCCTCGTAGAACGAACGGCATGCACTATCTGAGATAGGATGAACGTGGGTAGGCATATATCGTCTCCATGTCCCATCTTGTACAAGAAGTCTACCATCACCCGAGTACATTCCGTGCGGTTACCCATTCGTGGGTACACGTTGTAGGTGAAAATATGATGGAGTAACCGGTAGTCTTCCGCCATTTTTGTCGACGCAATGCTGTTTCCTCTCCTCCAAGCAACCCGGCGACCACAGAGATATCGCGCGCGGCGATCCCTTTCCCGCGCACTTCTGGAAAAGCTACCACTGGGGTGTACCTGACCACGCGGCAGCTTGGTGATCCGAGCCACTTCATCCACTGTAATCGTGCGTCTAATGCCCCTCACAGAAACAGTAAACTGAAGAGGCTCAACAGATGCTTCCACGATGTGAGCATAGAAGGCGCGGACCGTGTTATCACATGCAGGCGACTGGCCATCAAATATCGAATTCCAACCGATGTCCACCAGGTGGTCCATCAGTGGGTGTAGCCCGAACATCCTTTCATCTACATGGGCTTCAAACACAACTTTGCGGCCCGCAAAGCGCCCATATTCCATGCCAATCGGGTAAGCATTTCTGACGGGATGGTCGGGATCCAAGTCTCGCTTTGACCTAAATTCCCGCACGGTGCTTGGGCCGGCCCCGACGTCGGATCTTCTTCTGGAATGGGCTGGCCTACTTGGGCCGGCATCATCAGCCGCGGTTTTCCTCTTTCCCATGAAAGATAGGATGGAGGAAAGAGAGAAAATGGTGGCCACCACACCAAGGAGGGCCATGGAAATTTGCCCAAAATGGGGTTTAAGGGCTGATCTCTTTGCTCCACCACAAATAATCAATGCAATGGGTGTGGGAGGAGCCCAAGAGGTAGAAAATGAAGAAGAAACAAGAAGGAAGTGGGATGGGTTTGAATCTTACCCGATTTTGAGCTCCAAAGAGGGATATGAGAGCTCCAACTTGAGAAAATGGGGAAAGGGGAAGCTAGGGCTGTGTGGGAGGTTGGGATGGGTGAGATATGGAAGAAAAATGGAAGATTTGGAGGTTGTAGGGATGGGTTTTGGAGAAAATCGAAAATGGGTGGAGATGCTTGAAAAGAGGGGTGAATGGAAAGGGGGTGCTTCCAACCCTATTTATTCTAACCAAAACCACAAATGGGACGTGCCATGGGGTAGGGGGGGTCAAACCGACCAGCCCACACTTGAACCGTCACCGGAAAAACCGACCGGGCGGCGGCGCGCCGCCCGACCCGCGGCGGCGCCGCGGCCGGACTTGGCCGGAGCCGCGCTGCCGCGGCCTGGCCCACTTTGGCACGTGCCCAGGGTGCTGAATGCACCCTGGCTTGGTCGAAATTCCTAATGGGCTGACGTGGGGGGCCCACGAACTCCGTTCGGCTCCCAAACGGGCAGTTTTCGGAAATTTCAGAATCAATCTGATTTTTCCCGATTTTTAAGGGATTCTTTTTGGTGAAGTGTGACCATGACACGTCGATAGACGGTCAAGGGGTGATTTGGAGTCCACGTGTGCGGTCAGGATCGAGTACAAACTCGATCAACGCGTCTATTTTCAACGAATTTCACCGAACGGTGAAATCGGGAGACCCTAGGACTGTTTCTAAAAGTTTGCGCACCCTCCTAAGTATAATGCGTCAGCGTACGTAGTGGGGACATAACTCAGGTCCGGTTTTAATCAAAATCATGCTCTGATACCAACTTGTAACGCCCTGAAATTCGGGGGTCGAGTATGAACTCAACTCCCGAGTTCCAACGCATCACTTATGCAACATACACAATGTCGGTTAAATGTTGTCTGAGTTAGTGCAATAAACATGAATGAGATTAAACCAAAACAGTAATTCATACTCCAGTTCAATTGCATTTAAAAACAGCGGAAGACTGAAATTTTATATACAAGTATGTAAAGTAAACACATTTTCTGAACTTCAGAGTATGAGTACTAGCTGAGCACCAATATACATGTAAAGTTTGTAAATAAAAAAAACCAAAATACATCCTCAAAAGAGGCCCCAAAAGTCCCGCGATGCAGCCGGCCTACGCGTAGCCGTCAGAATACTGCATGAAAGAGAACTCCTCCTGGTCCTCATCAACGTCGGGCTCTGGCTCCTGAACCAAGGCGCCCTCTAACCCTGCAACAGAGTCTGGTTGGTGTGTACAACACCGTCCCGTAACGTGGGAGTGAGTAGCTAACTCAGTGGAACAATAATGCATAAGTTAACATGTTATCAAATCAACCAAGCAGTAATGATAAAGCAGTACACATCAAGCATTTCTAACTACTCTTGTTAAATGCAAAATGATATGACATGATGCTGTATGCCCTTGCCAAACCACCCTCAAGCGACATCATCTTACGTTCGCGAATGCTTAACTCCCTCAGTGCGCCACATCTACAAAGCACATGCGGTGCGATGATGCTCATGATTACCAAGTTATTATTAGTCCATTTCAATCAGCAGTATTGGGAAACTAAGGTACCTCCCTTGTATCATTCCCAACATGATCCATTCTAGGGTCGTCAATCCTAGTTATTCTCATACGATGTTATGGTTTGAGAAGCTTAGTGATGGCATCGCAACAGGTTCGTCACCCGTCAGCGCGGATACAGATCTCACCGTATGCGGCTCAATTGCTGGCCGTCAGCTCGAGTACAGGTCTCACCGTACTCGGCTCAATCACTAGCCGTCAGCTCAAGTACAGGTCTCACCGTACTCGGCTCAACTCACACTCTAGTTACTGTGAAAGGCTCGTGGCCAATCACAGATACTTAAAGTACACTCGATGATACCACGGAGGACTCGTCGCCCGTCAGCACGAGCACAGATCTCACCGTACTCGGCTCTCGCCGAAGTATCGACAGCTCGAATACAGTGTCCCATACCACCGTATTCGGCTCACGAGATAGTTGCGCAATGGTCACTACGGGGAGGCACATGGCCCCAGCATAGGCCGACAGCTCGACCACGGTGTCCCATACCACCATGCCCGGCTCATGCGTCTTAGCGGATCTAGGTACCATGGTTAAACAGGAATCACCACTGGTAAGTTTGGTACCCTAGGTTCAAGCAGTAGCGACCAAACAAGGTGAACACACAACTACACTTCGGTTCAAGTGGCGAGCCTGACTAGCTCGAGCGCACCACAAGTTGAGCGATATGGAGCGCAAAAGCACTCCGCGTGGCCAACCACTATCGCCAACCGAAGTACGACTCGGGTTCGCCGGACCCGTCCTTTGTGGCGACATGAATCTCAGCCACAATCACAAGTCTGGTACCGAGTGTTTGGACTATAAACATAGTCCCAAACTCAAACAGTTTTCATCGCTAGCATGTGAAGTAAAGCATGGTAAACAAGCAATACAAGCATGTTAGTCGGCATGTTATAAAGCATAAAGTAAGACATGAAGTAAAGCATGTTACAAAGCATGTTGAGAAGCATGTTATAAAGCATATTGTAATGCATGTACTAAAGCACTATCCCCATAGGGATAGAATTGTGTGTGCACTACAATTAAGTGGTTGCGGTGAACCACCGCATGGAGGGGATCCTACATGTCTCTAAGGGAGTTGGAGAACCCATATCAGCGCCTATCTAAGGCACTAGTACATGCACATGTACACCTACATGCACATACACAAACACTTAGAATACACGTTTCCAACATACATGACGTATGTTAGGCAAGTTCGTGATTGGGCTGTCCCTAAGCCCCGGGAGTATTTTTCCCGCGTATATCGTATTCATACAGCAAATAATCATTACAATTACATATCCAAAATCCGCACGTATGCGGGATTTCTAGAATACGCAATTTCGACATACATGGCATTTACACATGAACATATATTTTTGCGATCTCTTTCGCCAAACTAGTATTTTATCCACACATGATATAATCAAACATTAAATAAACATGTCAAACATTTTCTCAACAAAAATACGTATACGGTATTTCTACGTATATCAAGAGTATGTAAAATTCCATAATCTTTATCGCTAATCGAAACAGGAAACGGAAAGCACTTTGTACATGTGCATTTGCATGCAGATCATGAATCTATCATTATCTGCCATTGAAAGCGTTGAAAACCGTAACTTATACGCTTAAAGTCCTCACCTCAGCCCTTGGAATTCCAACGAATCAGCAAGAAGGTTGGTGCTTCCGTATACGGGAGTTTCTTAGCCTAAAGATCGCATTCGATTAGTCTTTCCTTAACCTATCACTAATTAGGCTCAAATCAGACCTAGGGTTAGGGTTTCTTACCTTCAAATGGGGTGGAAACCGCCGGGAAACCACTTGGAATAGCGCGGTGTAGGCCGTGGGAGAGGTGGAAGCAGCAGGAGGAAGATCGGCTTCGATCTCCACAAGTTCTCTCTCTTTTCTCTCTTTCTCTCTTAGGGTTTTAACCCAAATTCGTATGGCTGTGAGAGGGGCTGTTCTAAGCCCCTTTTATAGCCACAAACCTTCCCAAAATAGACTCAGGTTCAAGGGCAACTGCTTACATAGGCATTTCGCCAATTTCCAAGCTCAAAAGGGGTGTTCTGGTGGCCCTCTTTGAGCCAAACGTCAGACTTAAGCTCACCCACTGCGGATCCACGTGGGATTACGTTTTCGGCTCGATCGGATTCCCAGATCGCACGTGGCGGACCACTTTCAGTTCAACGGTCCGTGGGCCACGATCGGAATTTCTGAGTACATGTAAATGTTCCTGAAATTTTTCTTAATCCGAGGGTGTAATTTGGTCTGATTCCGACGGTCAGGTTGCTTAATACTGACGCGCAACCGAAAGGTGCCAGATCACTATTCCAGATATTTTCTCTTGAATGGAAATAGTGTTTTTCACACTCCCTCGCTCCGGAGTGAAAATAATGGCCGTGGGACATCGGAATCATCTGATTTTTGAGATGATTGTCAAGCCCAGTGGGGCGGTCCTGGTTCCTTAGCTTCGTGTTAATCGGACTCCCGATGTGCGATCTAGACCTCATACGAAGTTTCGTTTCAGTCCCGAGAGCAGACGGGTAATGAGTTTGGCTCTAGACTTTAGGGTAACCTAGAGTCACCAATTCTGCAAGTTTTGGGTCTTGCAGATCGTATTTAAAGCGATCCCAACGGATTTCATGATTTACCGAGTTTAGTACTTAGTTAACTTTGTTAAATTTCTAAAGGATTTAATCCTATGTGATTTCTGGTCGAGGTGGTACTCGGCCCAATGTACGGAAATTTTCAGGTCGTTACACAGCTTCATATCGTTCAACTTGTTGTGCGCTCAAGCTAGCCGAGCTCGTCAAGCAACCCCATCTGTCTTATGTATGTTTACCTTACCATGTTGGATGCTACCGCTTGAACCTAGGGTACCAAACTTACCAGTGAAATCCCATGACCATGGTACCTCCCATCGATCCGCTAAGACTCATGAGCGGACATGGTGGTATGGGACAAACCGTGGTCGAGCTTTCGGCCTACGATGGGGTTACGTGCCTCCCCGTAGTGACCAGGAGCAACCAGACTGTTAGCCGATTATGGTGGTATGGGACACTATATTCGAGTTGTCGACACCTACGGTGAGAGCCGAATACGGTGAGACCTGTATTCATGCTGACATGCGATGAGTCCTCCGTAGTGTCTTCGAGTATACTCTAAGGTCTGTGATTGGCGATGAGCCCTTCGCAGCAACTAGAGCATGAGTTGAGCCGGGTACGGTGAGACCTGTATTCGACCTGACGGCCCGCGATTGAGCCGAGTACGATGAGACCTGTATTCGAGCTGACGGCCAGCAATTGAGCCGCATACGGTGAGATCTGTATCCGTGTTGACGGGTGACGAGCCTTTGTGATGCCTTCGCGATGCCTCTCAAACCATAATATCGTATGAGATTAACTAGGAGTGACGACCCTAGGATGGATCATGTTTAGGAATGATACAAGGGAGGTACCTTAGTTTCCCAATACTGCTGTTTGAAATGGACTAATAATTGCTCGGTAATCATGCTCATCATTGCACTGCATGTGCCTAGTATATGTGGAACACTGAGGGATGAACGCATTCGCGAACGTAAGATGGTGTCCCATGAGGGTGGTTTGGCAAGGGCATACATCATGTCATTTCATACTTGCATTAATTAAGAGTAGTTAGAATTGTTTGATTGTACTGCTTTATCATTACTGCTTAACTGAATTGATAACATGTTAACCTATGCTTTATTGTTCCACTGAGTTGATCACTCATTCCCACGTTATGGGATGATGTTCCGAACACCCACCAGACTTTGTCTGATTGCAGATGGCGACGCTACTCCTGAGGCGGAGCCGGACTTTTGTGATGACGAGGATGCTTTCTCGTATATGCAGTTTTCGGGCAGCTTCATGTGAGTCGTGCCTTGATCGACGAGGTTACAGGGATGTTGACTAGATGACACTACACATTTGGTATTATTTGAATTGTACTTGTAATTCTTTAACCTGGTAACCTTATCACACTCTGGAGACTTACCATAGTTTTTTATTTTTTATATATCTATCACAGTCTTCCGCTTGCAATTTAACTGTCTCTGGAGTATGATATGTTGTTTTGGCTTAATCTCACTCATGTTCAATGCACTAATACAGACAACATTCAATCATCATTCATTTTGTTGCATAAGTGATGTTCTGGAACTCGAGAGTTGAGTTACTACTCGACCCACGATTTTCAGGGTGTTACAGTTGGTATCAGAGCATGATTTGGATTAAACCGGACCTGGGTTATGGTCACACGACGTACTCTGATGCACTCTGACTTAGGAGGGAGCGACGGAACGTAAAAACAATCATAGTTATCCCAATTTCGCCAATTGGCAAAGTTCACTGAAAACGAACGCCGAAATCGAGTCTGTATTCAACCGTGGTGACACGGGTCGACCTTAAAACATTCCTAGGCCGTCTATTAATGAGTCTAGATTACAATCAACCTCACCCCAACCGTTAAAAATGGTGTAGATACGAGATAAGCGTGATGATGATAACTACTCCGAATCCTCGGAGCTTCTCTAGACTCCTCACATAGACTTCTCGAGTCTACGAGAAAAGAAAGCAGAAAATAGAAATAAATTCTAATAAATTCAAAATTGATTAATGAATGACAAAAGAAAAATGAGTTCACAACCCTTTAAATAGGGATACCAAGTAATGGGAAAGAAATCAGAAACAAACTACAACTAAAACTCCTAGAATTCGCGACTTACTATAAGGTTGTGATGTCTACTAGTGTGCAAGGTTTTCGGCCAAAAAAATAGTAAGTGTCCTATTTGGCTTCACCAAACCATTCTCTTAATTATTCAAAGCTCTTTTCGCAATGGGCGTAACTCCTAAAGCCCAACGGATGAAGAGTAATCAAACTAAAACTACTATTTTTAGTAGAACGAAATTGAAACAGGGAAACTACCATCAATCGGGGTTTTTTTTGCAATTCCGGGCTGCGCAACCTAGCATAATAAGGTTGGTTGGCTTCATTAGCACGTTCTACCCCAAATTCATATATTTTACGTAAGATAACTCATTCTTGATTGCAAGATACGTCCGATTATCCCGAAACTACCTGAAATTGAGCGAAATGGAGTCGGGGGGCCAAATGGAGCACTTCCAGAGGGATCTAGGGTGGGACCCAGGGTTTTTTCGAGCCTAGGGGGCCTGGGGGTCTCGCCCATGGTGCCCCCCTCGAAATCTAGGCCATTTTTCGGCGAGGCCCTCGCCCGGTCGGCGAGCCTCGCCGATTTCTAGGCTGGGCCAGGCCCGCGGCTCGGCCGATTTGGTTTGGGGTCTAGGATAACCCCCCTGATGGTGGGTCGTTCCTTAAAACACCTCCAATACCCTACTTCCTTCACAAACCACCCCTCCAAGCTCCCTTTTCCCCTCTAAGTTGCTGCCCTCTCTCTCAAAACGCCCTTCCAACGCTCAATCTCCCATTTTCTACCACCACCCATCCCTTTCCTTCGTGCACAGCAGTCCACACCCCCTACCCATTTGATTCCCTCTCATTTCAGCCCCTACACCACCCGTTTGAAGCTCCAAAACGTGTAGCCTCCTATCCTACCCCATTCCTCCCTCTTATCTCCTTCATTCTCTGTCACTCAGGCCTCTACAATATCTGTTGGGCCCCAAACCCGTGGAGAACCCACATTTCCAGCCCTTACTCTCTCTCCCCCTTCACTTTTCATTCACTTTCCATGGCCTTATTCGAATTGGTTACAGCCATTTTCGCGCTTTCCAACACAAGGCTCATTTTCCAAAGGCTATAAACTCAATTTTAATTCCACCCACCCTCCTACCAAACATACCACTTCTAATCCCGAAGTGGGATTAGCCATGCTGTCCCATTTAATACAACTTAAGATCACTGGCCAAATAGGCCCATAGAGTTTAAACCTAGAGCGGTGCTTTGACAGACCTGACAGTATAGGAAATCCAACAAATTAAGAACGTGAACTTTAAAAACCCCCTTAGTTGGTTTGAACATATGTGAAGTGCTCGAGCGTAGCTACATTCATGTTCGAGCAACTCAATTCCAAACAAACAAACAAACAATTTTCTTTATAAAAAAAATGGTGTAAAATCATCTAGTGTATAAGCATAGACTTTGGATTACAATTAGGGGATTACGCTACTCATACGTTACAACTAGGCACTAAAGAATGTAAAGGATTCATTATGTTGAGATACTTGAAGGATAGATTTAATTAGTCGGCTTAAGTAGGTTGGAGCGAGACCCCGTTCTTTCGTTGAATCCCCTTAATACTCATAGGCTTCTTTGATAACTCCTAAGAAAGTTGTTTTGACGTAGAAACTAGTCACGCTTAGAGGAAACTTATATATCCTTTGGATTTAATGTTAGATCAAATCAATGCATCCCTTAGAATTGCCTTCTCGAGGACTTATTACAACCGAGAACACGGAGTAGAGAAACGATATATATCAGCGAGGTATTCGCGGTTTTGAATTGAATTCTCAATCCTGGTAGTTACCAATGAACTCTATGCTCTTATCAAGTAGAGAATCGGGATTAACTAGGATTCAGAACTGATACGATAATTTTCTGTCCTAGTTAGGCAGAAGGTCCATGTATCCAGCTCAGACCCACTACGCAACTTTCCTTCCGTGTTGGCTCGACACTTACAACCAAAAGTTATAACTTCGTCTTTGAGAAGTGTAAGAATATATAGCCAATAGAGATTTTTCCTTTTAGGCCTAAGGAATTTCCCAGTGAGCAATAAACAGTTAGGAATTAGGTCCCAAATCACATGCCATGTTGGCATACATATTGTGCATATGAACGTAGAAAGATAGGCTGCCTGTTAGGCTTGACATGAGTACATAAGGTAGGTCGGGACCGTGATGATATTCCTCCTTTAGTAGACTTAGACATCTGGCCTCAAACTCACACCTGCCCCTGAAATCAACCACATTACCCATCATTTTTAGCTCCTTTCAATACCATAGGTACCAATGCCATAATACACATTATCGATGAAAGAAGACCAATGTAGTGGGAGACCGCATCCATTTCATGTCAAGGATAGGTCCTAAATTACACCTTGTTCCGATATACGGAGCAGGACATAAATCTTGAGCCTTGAGGGTGAAAATAAATTTTTAAGGGGGGTAGAACATTATGAGCCCAATCTAGTTAGGTCACCTATTACACCTCTTTGAGTTCAAAATTTGCTAAAGTTTTCCATGTTTAGTCTCAATATGTTTTTTTAAAAAAAAAAAACCTAAAATTAGGGATATAATTCAATGTCCAACAACCTTATAATTTCCTATAGTATTTTCTAGTATCACAATTCCTTTAAGTGACAACTAATAATATCGTTATATTTTTCCAAGATTCTCGAATCCAGTCCTAATATACCTAGCCTAAGTTTGAAGATTTACCCCATATTTTATATCTTTACCTCTAGTTAGTTTAAGTGCTAAATTTTATAAGAAGCTTTGTCTTTGTCTAGGGGATGTATTAGAGAATTCAAATTGTAGTTCCTAGTACGATTCTTAAGTTTGGAAGTGCTTAAATATGATCTAATGTATAATATGGTAGGCAGGGAGTTACCTATAATGCCTAAGCCTGTTTTACTTTGTTAGGTGTTGTGACAATGTTATTTCCAACAGAGGAAAGTAAAAGAAATTAATTTTTATCCTATATTGCTAAAGATGTTCCTTAGAAGTTAGGTTCAAGGAATGTTCTTGTTTGATCTCATGTGCATCATAGCGGTTATTTGTGCACACGTGGTTCCTAAGTTTAGTTTCTAAGATTCAAATGACTAAATCTAGAAATTTCAAGGGGCCTAGAGTTTTAAAGTTCTATGTCCTTAACTTTCTTACTCATAAGCTTGAATGACCATCGTAACAATTTCAAACGGAACTTAAGTTTGGTTTGTAAGTTCAACAATTATTCTGGTAGTTTATAATGGAGCCAAAGCTTTGTTTTGTTTTGTTTGTGTTTTTTTTTTTTTTTTTTTTTTTTTTTTTTTTTTTAAGGTTTTATGATTATCCAAATGATTTCCCATGGGACCTAAAATCTCCAATCTCTACCTTCTCAATTTCTCCTAATTCAAAGGGAACTTCACATAAGTTCGAAAGGTTATCCTAATAATTCATAAGGGAACTTAAGTTTAGATTTCTATGTTCTCAAACTTTCTCTAAGTCTAGAGGGAATTTAAAATACATTCAATGGTTACAAAATTTTAAATAGGACTAAGTTCCAACACCTTAACTTAAGACATTTAAGGTTTGTATAAGTTCTTTCCCCAAAGGCAAGTTTGTCTAGACTCGCTCTGATACCAACTTGTAACACCCCGGTTCCCAAAACCCGAGTACATTACTCGTTTTCCAAGAACCCGAGCGTTAACCTCTGAAAACACCCAAATTCCATGTACATTTGTTTTTTCTTTTATCAGAGTTAATAATATAACGGGATGGAAAAAAAATTATATATTAGAGTGAGTCCAAATATACATAACCAATGTTTCAAGTGGTTACCCAAAAACTTATACAAACCAATGTCTTAACCTTAACAAACATAACATTATAAATTAAATACAAATAAAATTAGGAATGGAGAGTTGCAAGATCATTTGGCTCCTCCCATTCCTATGAACACCAGCGTACGCATCATCTGCATCTCCTACACACTGAGTACAGTTCGATAGCATCAATAGCTATCCAGTGAGGTATAACCCCTAAGATTTATCTTAACATCAAGATAATTAAGCATAGTTATCATAGACAATGTATAACAATTATTACGCAATGATTATCATGGAAATCAGGTGAGGTTCATCAAATACGCATTCATTAAATAAATCACATAAAATAATCTTGTTTAAATGCATGGATGTATGCACATGCGCACAGGATGGGGATGCACATCCAGCTGGTAAAAAGTCACCCATGGAGAACTAGCCACCCGGAAAAATACTCAAAGGTACGCCAAGGAGAACTAGCCACCGGAAAAAGACTATGCAACGAGGTTGCCCAAGAGAACTAGCCACCCGAAAAAATACTCAAAGGTACGCCCAAGGAGAACTAGCTACCCGAAAAAGACCATATAATATAGATCGCCCAAGGAGAATTAGCCACCCAGAAAAGTACACCAAGGTACGCCCAAGGAGAACTAACCACCCGAAAAAGGCCAAATAATATAGATCACCCAAGGAGAATTAGTCACCCGAAAAAAGCACAAAGGTACACCCAAGGAGAACTAACCACTTGGAAAAGGCCATAATATATGCCATGAAAATGCATGATTAGCCCAACCATTATTATTCTAATTTCAAACAATCATTTAAGAAAGCACAAAGGTCACTATGGGGGTTTGTCACTCAGCACAGGGCGACAGCTCAGGCATAGTGTCCCATTCCACCATCCCTGGCTCATGAGACTAACAAACAGGATGTTTAAGAGTAACCTATTTAACTAGTGGCCAATTATAGTTCTACAAGTGGGACTTATCATCGCAAGGTCATACGAAGATGGTTCTTTAAGGCCACATAGGGCAATTATTAAATCAAGCCGCATAGGGAAAACAACACATCCCAAGGATGTAATAAAAGGAATTATCCCAAAAGTCACTTAGGCAACGAACGTTCCATAAGATGATGAGTCCACACCAAATGCTTCATTTATTTATTAGACATAGTGGCCACTAGTTCTAGGACATACCATCATTCCATCAGGTAAACATAAATGATAAATTTGCTACGTATAATGTTAATAACACATGCATAGCTAAAGTGTTGTTCTTAAAACACGATAGAGGTTGAAATTCATCACATATTCAAATATTTAACTTTAAATTCAATTCATCAATTATTTATAAAACTCGAATCCAATATGAGCAACCACCCATGTTAAGCAATCGGTCAGGTACATGAACGAAAAGGAATAAACAAGCCAACTATCTAGATGTAGAAAAGCTTGAAGGGTAATCCTCACCTTAGAGTGTGGATCCTCTTCAAATCAAATGAGGTTTAGAAGCTGCGAATGTCTCTTGAAATCAATTCTGATCCCTAATTCATGAATATCATCTGATTATCTTAAATTATCCCACAATTAGAATTAAAATTAGGTTGGAATTAAGACCTAACTCTATCTAAAACCTAAACCTGTATTAGATATTAATATAACATGAAAGTCTCCACATAGAAAATGATTAAGCCTACCTCTCAAGTTGAAATGGATGGATCTACCCGACTTGGTTCGACTCAATACAGTGTAATGTGACTCGAAAAGGATATTTAGGAATTCTACATGTTTCAATATGAGTTTCAACACCGACTAGGGTCCCATGTTGGCTGACTCAAACTTAATTTAAATTCCACTATGACTCACCGAGTCAACTTAGCGAGACATTAAATTAACTAGTAAATACTATGAAACTTGTATAAATGGAAACATAAAAGAGGCATTTACCTGATGCAATGCTGCTAACCCAACCAAACTCAACCCGCAACTAGTCTGGCTCAACCCTGAAATGAGTGAGTCGACTCATTGAGCTGACACGACCCTCTTCTCCTTCCTCACTCCTCTTCATTTCTTCTTCTTCCTCATCTTTCTTCCCTTCTTCTCTTTTCTCTGGCCTTCTACAAGGTCTGAATTCAAGTCAGACTCAGACCTAGCCAACCCGACTCATCGTTGAAACGTGGGTCGACTCACTGAGTCAACTCAGCTTGACTCACTCTCCCTCTCTATTTTTTTTTCTTTTCTTTCTTCTCCTCACTTTTTCCTCTCATCTTCTTCTCTCTTTCTTTCTTCTTTTTCCTCCTGTTCGGAGTCTTAAGAGGGCCCAAACGAACCTAACTCGGACAGGCAGCTTGACCAAGTCAAGCTGTTGTAGCGGCCCCCGACTTCAACCCGAGCTCGAACGAAAGTGCGGCACCACCTCCCCACTCTCACCCTCTCTCGAACTCTCTCTGCCCTCTCACTCTCTCTTCTTCTTTACCTTACCTTCCGTTTCTTCCTTTTTATTGCTCTGCTAGGAAACCGAAAGCAACGCTGGACTCGGTCTAAGCTCGCAACCACCACGAACTACACCTATCCAGTCTCGCTCTATCTTCTTTCTTCTCTGCGTAGAAGTCCAGCAATCGGAGGCGCACAGACTCAGCCCGACACACAGCAAACCCGACCGAGTTAGCTCAGCTGAGTGCGGCAGAAGGAACGACACACTCCCATTCTCTTTCTCTTTCAGTCCCTTTCTTTCCTTTCCTTGAAAAATGCCCTAATAACTGGCTATTTATAGCCTTGAGAAAAGTCTAGAAGATCCGGCTCTTAATCAGTCGATTAGTTATGACTTCGTCCACTAATCTCAATTAACAAAGAGAGATTTTTTATTATCTCTTTAGAAGTTGTTTGCACGGCTGAGATCCAGCCATTGAAATGATCATTTGAGGCTATGATCCACCAGATGGGCGACTCAGATCAAGGAATGGGGTCCACTTAACGGAGATGGGTTTTTTCCAGTCGGTTGGAGAAGAAAGTGTGGCCAATCATGGTGATTTTCATCCTAGCCCCACCTGATGATCCACATCATTTGGATGGTTTGGATAAGTCCATCTATTATTGTGGGACCCACCTTTTGGGTGGATAGCAACGAAAACTCGATGGGTTCCAAGTTCTTTAGCCCCGGCCGGATTTCTCGCAACAAGGGAGTTTCTCTCGCGAGATCTCTTCATTCCACGAGATGAGGCATTGCTTACCCTAAAACAAACGCTCCAGATGCATTCGGAGTGCCTTCTAGAAACGTCTCAGCGGTTGGGATTGTTCTTTCCATTAACGGAAGGACTCATTCCGCCTTTTCTTCTAGGTAAAGAAAAGAACTCAAAAAGGAAATGAACGGAAGGTTAGGATTTGCTCAGAACGGAAGGTTGAGATGGAAAAGTAGGGCTGACTCGGATTGCCAGCTAGGCACAGTAAGAAGAAAATGGAAACTCCCATTTTCAGAAAATATCGCATGAAGGCTTCTATTGCGTCGGGATTTGTGCTCGCATACATGTGTTTCGATGTGTGTTAATTAAAGGGGTTTTATTCGGCAGTCTGTCTGGAGTACGATGGACGGCTCTGATCATTGGTTTTGGATCTCTTGTGGTGGGCCATAGCTGACGTGCACGGACTGTGTCCGTTTGAAACCGGTTTGGCGGGAGAATGGGAGAAAGAGATGGTTTCCTCTTTTTCAGGTATTCACAGTCAACAGACGTTTGACCATGACTGCAGACCGATGCATCACGTGTGCACTCACTGTTGTACACTCACATTGTGAGTGTGGTGTCCACATGGTTATTTTGGCTAATCTGAGCCATCTATTTAACTCTAATGATCCTTTTATAGTCTCGTCCAATGATAAGGTAGATCCATAATTCAGGTGGGTCATACGTTTGGGTTTGGCCTTCTAATTAAGATTCTGATTGATCCGGCGGTCAAATTGCATTTAATGTGATCGTCAATGGTCATCGGGAATTTGGTTTTATCTATAGTATATTAGTAACCCGACAACTCATTCGAACAAA
>JAJHSJ010002134.1:0-38999 GCA_021015155.1 Magnolia officinalis | reverse complement strand
CCCTGTCTATAATCAAACCTTACAATCCGTGATAAAGACTAAAGAATCTAAAAAAACAGCGAAAATAAGAAAACACCTAAATAACAAAGCATTATAATTAAGAAAATGCCTAAAATAAGAAGATACTTAGATAAGAAAATATTTAAAATTATACCCTGCCCAAAATAAAGATATGAAAGAAAGAGAAATTTTTCTAATCTAAATATTTGAAATAAAATGGGCTACAAAAGGAAGGCGGTCCTTTTCTTGTACACATGTGAAGCGTGCTCATGTGAGATGTGGGCCTTTTCTTCAAATCTTGATCAATCGGCACGTGCGGCCATTTTCTTGCATCAATTCCACTTCTTCGAAAACAACTCGTCCTCGAGTTTAAATTGGTAGTCATAATCTCCTATGAAGATTCTTATTTGTAGCGTGTCTTCTTCGGCTTCGTTGGTAGTTGATGGTGGAGACCTACACACCTAATAGTTGATGCATAATATGGTGTTGAAACACAAACCATCTTTTCTTTTACTTCTTGTTGGTCCTCCACATTTTAGGCGTCGATTGTGGGCTCAATTGGATTTGCATACCTTGATTGATGTTGAGATGGTACTATTGTGTTGACCTCTATGGAGTTTTCTACTATGATTGTAGTATTATCCATCTCTTTGACCATCGGATCGTCCATATATGTTAAACCTTCAGTATCCTCAATTGGATTATCCATCAACTGATCTTTTGGTTTTACTTGAATTTCCTCTAATCTAACCATTGATCCATCAACCAATCCAAAGGAGGATTCCTTTTGAGTTGCCACACTATCTATAACCACGTCATTCCTTGGAATGTTAGATAAAACATATTGAAACCCATAAAGCTTTTTCATGTTCAATCAAGGGCTCAAAGCAAGCTCTTATGAACTCCTTGAGTTCCTTGAATTCATTTGCAATATCTTCCTTGGATGCTTTAAGCTCCTTCTTGACCTCCTACAAGTTCTCCTTCTGCATCTTTTGAACAGTCGTAGGCGTCACTTCCGTGCAATAGGATGATTTTGGATAACCGACATATGGGGAGGGGTGTTGAAAGGAATCACCGTAAGGCACATATGAAAATGGGTATAACTCAAGGTGATATGAATGGTGATCTTAATCATTGAAGTAACTCAGATAAGAATAGTGCGAGGGATATGGAAAGGCATTGAAGTCCGAATAGGGATAATTGCATGACACATGAGACCATCTTCCTATCCATGACATCTTTTTTCTTCTTTTTTCCTTCCTTTTTTTTTTTTTTTTTTTTTTTGTTTGTTTCCCTTCCCAAGAGCAGAACTTGCTCTGATACCAATTTGATACAAACCCGAAAGGAAAAGCATATAAATTAATAAGAAAAGAAAGAGATTGTCGGAAAAGACCCAACAATCCTCTAGCCGAATGCTAGAGATCACAAATGCAAGACTGTGAGCAAGCTCAACAATCCTCTAGTCTAGAATTAGAGACTACTCTCCTCCCTTCAACAGCCATCGTAGAGAAAAAAAAAAAGAGAATTCCATAAAAAGAATATTAATCAGTTTGTCTTGTTCCATAGGCAATAAGCCCTATTTATAATCAAGCCTTACAATCTATAAAAAAAACTAAGTAATATAAAAAACAGTGAAAATAAGAAAACATCTAAATAACAAAGCATTATAATTAAGAAAATGCCTAAAATAAGAAAATACTTAAATAAGAAAATATTTAAAATATTCCCTACATAAAATAAAGATATGAAAGAAAGAGGAAATTTCTTAATATAGAGATTTGAAAAAAAAAAAAAAAGCTAAAAAATGAATGTGGTCCTTTCTTGTACACATGTGCAGAGCGTGCTCGCGTCCTTCTCTTCAAATCTTAATTAATCGAGACAAGTGACCATTTGGTTGCATCAATGTGGAGCCTAGCCTGAGGAGTGTGTAGGTTTGTGTAGGTTTGGGGACACGCGTCAAAAGCTTCTCTCTCGTCCCTAGCTTTCCTAAACGTATAAGACAGAAATTTCCAGCATAGAGATTCTCCAATAGCTTCTCAATCAAGTGCGCTTTTTATTCAGTTAATGTGATCTCCACATTCGATGCATAGTTCGATCCTTTTTCTAATCTGCAAATTTAGTTTATACGGAAATTTGCAGTATCCATTTGGGAACCCTATAAGGCCAGACCTGGAATTCCAAATCAAGGAGTTTCGTAGTCAGATATGGGCTATTGGTCTCATCTATCAGAGTGAGAATCCCGCTTTAAGTAATGGCAGTGGCATAGGTCGCCATTGTCGCTGGCACAGATATTAGACATATGGATTTCAGAAACCTACTCTCTCAACGCTGGCCAGGCCTGCTGAGACATCGGCACCCCATTACGGGCGCTATTTTCCTGAGATCCGGCACTGAGAATCCGGCATTGAGAATCGTCGGAATCCTTATTAGGGGGCCATAATCGGCCATGGGATTTCCTAACCCTAGACGTAGTGGGCTTTCGTCCCAGGAAAAGACGGCGGCAGCCATTAATGGCGTCAAAGCTCCAACACACAAAAAACAAGGGGGCAGACCCTTACCTGCGACGGTCGGTGACGGCAGCCATTAACGGCCGGCAGCGCCCCCCAACTTCATCTTCTTTCTCTCTGTTGTGGCATCCACCGGTAGCAGCGGAGAGGGGCAGCCTTTAATGCCGGGGAAAGCCCTTCAAACCCTTCCCTTCTCTTTTGTACCCTGGGATTTTTCCTCCGCCTACCCATTTCAGTAATAATTATTTACCGTTGCATTTTCGATTGCCTTTCAAAACGTGTCATTGTCAGTCCCCTCGGATACAGCACTCGGTCACATCACCTGAAAAGAAAAACAGTGAATTTATGAGGCCGCTGTGATGCAGGTGTCTTAACCTGTGTATCCCTTCCGCCAGCTCACTCTAATAAATGGAACGGATTTGCTACCCACGGTGGCTAGTGTTCGGTGGTCCGTGGGCTCCACCCTGATGAATGTGTTTCGTCCATTCTTTTCATTTTTTTTAAAATAATTATTTTAGAACTTTATCTTAAAAATTAGAGGTATTTACATCTTAGGTAAACCATACAAAAAAGCAATAGAAATTGAACAAGTGTTTCCTGCGAAAGCCTTTCCCAATAATTTCTTGTGCAAGGATTTTAGATGGGCCCTACTACAATGTTTTTGAGAAATCAAATTCGTCCATCCATTTTTTAACCTCATTTTAAGATGTGTCGCCAAAAATAAAAAAGATACAAAACTCAAGTGGGCCACAAGAGATGAAACAGTGGGGAAAGGAATGCCCACCGTTGAAACCTTCCTAGGCTCCACCTTGTTGTTTATATGTCATCTAAACCGTGTATAAGGTCATTTTCACTAAGATAAAGTGAAAACACCAAAAACTTATATCGTTAGAAAACTTTTATGGCCATATAAATGTTTCAACGGTGGTCACTAAATCTTCACTATTTCCTCTGGTGTGGCTCACTTGAGTTTTGGATCCTCCTCATTTTTGGTCTCACGTCATAAAATGAGCTTCAAAAACGGATAGAGGGGTTGGATTTCTCAGAAACCTCTAAGTGGGCCCCACACAGAAACCTTGCGCAGGAACTTCCTGTGAAAGGCTTTCGCAGGAATTCCGCGTCTCGGATTTGCTACCCACCATGGCTAGTGTTCAGTGGTCTATGGGCTCCACCATGATGTATGTGTTTCATCCATTCTGTTCATCTTTTTTAAAAATCATTTTAGGACTTCATCTTAAATATTAGAGGGATATAAATCTTAGGTAAACCACACCACAAGAAAACAATAGTGATTGGATATACATCATTTAAATCCTCCTAAAGCCCACTGTACTGTTTATCTAACATCCAATCTGTTAATTAGGTCATAAAGACTCAGATGAAGGGAAAAAAAACAAAGATTAGCTTGATCCAATACTTTAATGGCCTCCTAAAAGTTTTTAATGGTCGCGTTCATTCAACATTGTTTCCTGTAATGTAGTCCACTTGAGATTGGTATATACTTCATTGTTTGTGTAATGCTATAAAATGATCTACAAAAATAGATGGACGACATGGATGAAACACATACATCATGGTGGGGCCCACAGACCACCAAACACTAGCCATTGGCTGGTAGCGGGGGAATAGCCAATCTATTTCCCTAATAAATGAGGCAGATGCAGAGCTTGCTCAAGTGGACCACACCGTCGAAAACCGTGGGAATTGAATGCCTACCATTGAAAGCTTGTCGGTGGCTTAGAAGTTCTGGATTAAGCTAATATTTTTGATCTCTCTATCCATGGTGACCTTATGAATAAGTTGGATGATGAATAAACATCAAGATGGCCCTAGGGAGAAAATAACTTTCAACAATTAACATATTTTAGGATCATTTTCAGAAGTGTGGTTCACTCAATCTTTGGATCTACCTCATTTTTGGGCTCATGCCCTAAAATGTGCTATTAATATGGATGGACGGTGTGGATAATCTACATACATCATAGTGGGGCTCACAAATTAAATTCAATACCAATAAGGCTTTTTTCTGGACCAATTTTTGAGACAATTCATCGATTTTCATCTTCGCCAAATAGATGGAGGCAATCATTATTATTTATTTACTTGTATTTACCACTGTAACTTGAAAATCAAACTGCTGCTTAGCTTAAAGTTTGCTCATTGATACGTATGTGCAATACTAAGCGTGCTAAAGCCTAATATAGCTCAATCTAAACCGAATACCTTTGACCTCATACGTCAAAATATACCGAGGGACCGAGAACCAAGGTATGTTTAGTTGTCTATTCAACCACTTATAATAATGACCAGGCTATTTGCAATGGTAATGGTTCGTCCTTCCCATGAGTTGTTTTTATATTTTTGTCCAAATGAGTTGTCTCACAATGATAATAGAAATTGATTAATTAATAATTCTTCATGAAATTAACCATAGCAAGAATAAATTGTATTTATCAAAGACAAATACTATAATTAAATAAAAAAGAAATCATTGACGATCCAATAACTAATGCATTGATGACAAGGTCTAAAAGATAAGGCTATCATTGGTCCCATGACTTGAGCATAGAAAAAAGGAATTATACTAACAAGAAAAAGAAAGAAAGAAAAAGTCTTCCTTACCCCAGGGAGGTGGGCTTAAAGAAGAGAATTACATTATAACTAAGCTAAAGTTGATCTAGTATAAAAACATAGATAGATTGGCTTACACTACTTTTATACTAAAGTCGGCATATATAAGAGCATTAACAGACTAGATAAACTAAGAAAAAATAACAAGCGTTACGCTGTGAAGTTGTGTTTGGTTGGTTGACAAGGGCCCAAAGCTCTTTAATCTTACTCATTATATATATATAGATATATATATATATATATATATAGATAATATATATATATATATATATATATATAGATATTATATATATATATATATATATTGGCTATTCCAAAGAGATCTTTGTAGACACTTGATGTAGAGTGGGTCGCGAACAATTACATGGCAAAGATGGATCAGAAAAGGCCCGGTCGGCGACAGAAGTGATCTGGACCATCAGACCTTAAATCAGGCGTATCTCGCAATCCGGGATGAGTTAGCAGACGAAAAATATATGATTTTGGGGTAGAACGAGCTACTTTAGCCAACCAACCCGCTACGCCGGGTGCGACGCTCGGAATTGCGAGAAACCCCTGATTTCACGGTCGTTTCCTGTTTCAATTTCGTTTTTACTATAAATAGTAAGTTTTAGTTTGCTTATAACTCTTTATCCGTCGGGCTTTAGGAGTTGCGCCCAACGTGAAAAGAGCTTAGAATAATTAGGAGAACAGGTTGGTGAAGCCAAATAGGACACTTACTATTTTTGGCCGAAAACCTTGCGCACTAGTAGACATCACGACCGTCTATAAATAGTAAGTTTACTATTTATAGTAAGTCGCGAATTCTAGGAGTTCTAGTTGTAGTTTGATTCTAATTTCTTTCCCATTGCTTAGTACCCTTATTTAAAGGGTTGTGAACTCGTTTTATGGATTCATTAATCTATTTCGAATTTATTTAGAATTTATTTCTATTTTCTACTCTCTTTTCTCGTGGATTCGAGAAGTCTCTGTGAGGAGTCCAGAGAAGTTCCGTGGATTCGGAATATTATCCTCTTGAGGAAGACGGTGCTCGACCTCACGTCCTCCCCTGCGTCAGTTTGGTATCAAGCGAGGTTTCTCCTCGGGTCGATGGCTTCTAACGACGGGTCGGGCAACAATCCCATAGGCGGTGCTCCAGGAAATTTTCCTTTAACGGCGGCAACTTTCCAAGCAGCGCAGCAAGAGAATCGGCAAGCCATGCAAGGGCTGCAGGCTTCCATGGACCGCATAGCGAATCTCTTAGCAGAAACCCTAGGGCAACTCCGTGTTCCTGGTGGTAATCCTCCACCACCAATTGCTGAAACTCGTAATCGCCCTGATCGCAGGATAATCCCAGCAGTGCATCCAAGGGCCGTCCCTGAGGACGGGGGTTCCAGTGAAGAGGAGATCGATGACGTGATCTTCCAACACCCCAGGCAAGGCGGCGATCGGGTAGATCGAGACTTCAAGATACGGGTTGATATTCCTAACTTCAATGGCCAGCTACACATTGAGGATTTTCTCGATTGGCTTTCTGAAGTTGAGCGATTTTTTGACTATATGGACATCCCTGAAACAAAGAAGGTCAAGCTTGTGGCCTATAAGTTGAAAGGAGGAGCTTCAGCTTGGTGGGAACAACTGCAACTCGCACGAACCAGGCAGATGAAAGCACCAATCCGCACATGGCAACGAATGAAGCAGCTACTACGTGCCCGATTCCTCCCTAGCGATTACGATCAGGTATTATTCCAACAATACCAAAATTGTCGACAGGGTAGTCGGTCGGTGAGAGAGTACGCAGAAGAATTTTACCGCCTGGCGGCGCGCAACGATTTGGTCGAGACTGAATCGCAGCAAGTCGCCCGATTCAACGGTGGATTGCGTATGGCGATCCAGGATCGGGTCCAGATGCAGTCCGTCTGGACGATGAATGATGCGATCAAGTTGGCTACTCGGGCAGAAGCGCAACTTGAACGTTCTAACACACGGGCCTATCCTACTGCGAGGATCACTGCGGCAGGTCCACCCCAGGGAGCTCCACAGCCTAAGGGGAAGGAGCTCGTAGGAGCACGCACTCAACCTCCTATGTCTGAGAACCGAGATCAGGGAAGTGGGCAAGCTAGACCCCAAAGGGGCGTATCGACTGCTGCTGGCACAAGTACAATCCCGAACCCTTATGCTCGGCCAAGGCCCAACAACTGCTATCGTTGTGGCCAGCCCGGCCACTTGTCAAATACTTGTCCCCAGCGAAAAGTGGCAAACCTCGCCATTAATGATGGTAGTGCTGATAACGCTTATGAAGATCCAGATATTGAAGAACAGGAGCATACCGCCGAGGACGAGGTAGATGATTCAGATTGGGTTCAGCAAGATCACGGCGAGTCGCTTGTCGTGAGGCGGCTATTATATGCGCCAAGAAAAGAAGTGCATCCACAGCGGCATAACATCTTCCGCACTAGGTGTACGGTGAATCGAAAGGTTTGTGATGTGATCATTGACAGTGGAAGCAGCGAGAACATTGTCTCCACGGGCATGGTGGAAAAATTGCAATTGAAAACAGAGCGTCATCCCTCTCCATATACAATCGGTTGGATCAAGAAGGTCAGCGAAACAAAGGTAACTGAACGGTGCACCATATCCTTTTCAATTGGCAAACATTATAAGGATGAAGTAGTATGCGATGTGGTTGACATGGAAGCATGTCACATACTACTCGGTCGACCCTGGCAATCTGACCGTGACGCCACTCATAAAGGGCGAGATAATATATATATCTTCGTCAAGGACGGCCGGAAGACCATATTGGCCCCTATGGATCCAGAAGGACCACCTGAAACTTCTAAAGTGGATGGTCGTTTTCTCTTAACCATTCGGGACTTCGTGGAAGAATCAAAGAAACAGGACAAACTTATGCATTAATTGTAAAAGGGGAAGAACTCGAGCCTACCATCATCCCTGAAAGACTAAGGCCCTTGTTGCATGAATTCCAAGAAATCTGGCCCGAGGACCTTCCCGATGGGTTACCCCCTATGCGAGATATCCAACACCATATCGACCTTGTCCCTGGGTCCAGTTTACCTAATCGTCCTCATTATCGAATGAGCCCGAATGAGTGCGAGATTCTGCAGGGACAAGTGGAGGAACTGATCCGTAAGGGTCTTATTCGAGAAAGCATGAGCCCATGTGCTGTACCAGCTCTGCTAACTCCAAAGAAAGATGGGAGTTGGCGCATGTGTGTCGACAGCCGAGCCATCAACAAGATCACCATAAAATACAGGTTTCTTATACCACGGTTGGATGATATGTTGGATATGCTAGAGGGCGCAAAAATATTCTCTAAATTGGACTTAAGGAGCGGCTACCATCAGATTCGAATACGGCCGGGTGATGAGTGGAAAACAGCCTTCAAGACCAAGGAAGGATTGTACGAATGGATGGTCATGCCTTTCGGTCTTTCTAATGCGCCTAGCACATTCATGAGGTTGATGAACCAAGTTCTGAAACCTTTCATTGGGCGGTTCGTTGTGGTTTATTTTGATGATATTTTGATATACAGTCAAGACGAAACCACCCATATGGAGCACCTCAAGAAGGTCCTTCAAGTGCTCACTGAAAATAAACTGTACCTCAATTTAAAAAAGTGTAGCTTCATGACTGATAGCCTATTGTTTCTGGGTTTTGTGGTTACATCCACGGGCATTCGAGTGGATGAGGAAAAGGTGAAGACAATCAGAGAATGGCCAGTTCCCAAAAATATTCACGAAGTACGAAGTTTCCATGGACTAGCGACATTCTATCGTCGGTTCGTGAAAAATTTCAGTAGCATTGTGTCACCGATCACAGATTGCATGAAGAAAGGGCAGTTTCAGTGGACTGACGAAGCCGACAGGAGCTTTGCCGAAATCAAGCGCAGATTATCCACGACCCCGGTTCTTGTACTTCCCAACTTCGACAAACTGTTTGAAGTCGAATGTGATGCCTCATATGTCGGGATTGGGGGAGTTTTGTCTCAAGAAGGTAGGCCGGTAGCCTTCTACAGTGAGAAACTTAGTGATGCACGCAAGAAGTGGTCTACATATGAGATCGAGTTGTACGCGGTGGTCCAGGCACTGCGACACTGGCGACATTATTTGATTCAAAGGGAATTCATACTTTACACGGACCATCAAGCCCTCAAGTTTATTAATAGTCAAGCTAACATTAACCGTGTGCATGCTAGATGGATCTCATTTTGCAGGAATTCACATTCGTGCTAAAGCATAAGTCAGGGCAACAGAACAAAGTAGCCGATGCGCTGAGTCGCCGTGCAACTTTGTTAGTCACTATGAGCAATGAAGTTGTCGGGTTCGATCGCCTCAAAGACATATATGCCGACGACGACGACTTCAAGGACGCATGGGTTAGATGTCAGGAAGGTCACCCCGGTGACTTACATATACAAGACGGGTTCCTTTTTAAGGGAAATCGACTATGTATCCCAAAGAGTTCGCTAAGGGAACAGATAATCCAAGAGCTACATGGAGGTGGCCTCAGTGGACACCTTGGGCGAGACAAGACGCGAGCTCTTGTGGAAGAACGGTATTACTGGCCGCAATTGGTACGTGATGTGGGAAAGGCAGTCCAACGCTGTTATATTTGTCAGACTTCCAAGGGGCAATCTCATAATACGGGCCTCTACACCCCGTTACCCGTGCCTGACGGCCCTTGGGAGGATTTATCTATGGACTTTGTGCTTGGTCTCCCACGAACACAACGCGGCATGGATTCGGTGTTCGTGGTAGTAGATCGTTTTTCCAAGATGGCGCACTTTATTCCATGCAAGAAGACTCTCGATGCAACACACGTGGCGAATCTATTCTTCAGAGAAATTGTGCGGCTACACGGGGTTCCCAAGACTATTACTTCCGACCGTGACACGAAGTTCATAAGCCACTTTTGGCGGACTTTGTGGACTCGATTCGATACACGCCTTCAGTTCAGCAGCGCGTACCACCCACAGACTGACGGTCAAACTGAGGTTGTGAATCGCACGTTGGGGAACCTCCTTCGATGTATTTCAGGGGAAAAACCGAAGCAGTGGGATTTGGCCTTGTCTCAAGCGGAGTTTGCATTCAACAACATGGTGAACCGCTCGACAGGAAAATCCCCGTTCCAAGTTATCTACGGACGAGTACCTCGCCATACACTAGACTTGGTCCCTCTGCCCAAGCTCCCAGGCATGAGCATTGCAGCAGATCATATGGCAGACAAAATCATGGGCATTCATGCGGAGGTACAGAACAAGCTACATGCCTCGAACGAAAAGTACAAGGAGCAAGCGGACAAGCATCGGCGACAGAAAGTGTTCGAGGTGGGCGACCAAGTAATGGTCCATCTGCGCAAAGAAAGATTTCCGACCGGAACGTACAACAAGTTGAAGAATAAAAAGATTGGCCGGTACCAATCATCCGAAAGATCAATGACAACGCTTATGTTGTTGATCTTCCAGATGATATGGCGATCTCACGAACTTTCAATGTTGCGGACCTGACTGAGTATCATGAACCAGCGCATAATGATAACTCGAGGACGAGTTCTTTTGAAGTGGAGGAGACTGATGTAGAGCGGGTCGCGGACAATTACATGGCAAAGATGGATCAGAAAAGGCCCAGTCGGCGACAGAAGTGATCTGGACCATCAGACCTTAAATCAGGCGTATCTCGCAATCCGGGATGAGTTAGCAGACGAAAAATATATGATTTTGGGGTAGAACGAGCTACTTTAGCCAACCAACCCCGCTATGCCGGGTTGCGACGCTCGGAATTGCGAGAAACCCCTGATTTCACGGTCGTTTCCCTGTTTCAATTTCGTTTTTACTATAAATAGTAAGTTTTAGTTTGCTTATAACTCTTTATCCGTCGGGCTTTAGGAGTTGCGCCCAACGTGAAAAGAGCTTAGAATAATTAGGAGAACAGGTTGGCGAAGCCAAATAGGACACTTACTATTTTTGGCCGAAAACCTTGCGCACTAGTAGACATCACGACCGTCTATAAATAGTAAGTTTACTATTTATAGTAAGTCGCGAATTCTAGGAGTTCTAGTTGTAGTTTGATTCTAATTTCTTTCCCATTGCTTAGTACCCTTATTTAAAGGGTTGTGAACTCGTTTTTATGGATTCATTAATCTATTTCGAATTTATTTAGAATTTATTTCTATTTTCTGCTCTCTTTTCTCGTGGATTCGAGAAGTCTCTGTGAGGAGTCCAGAGAAGTTCCGTGGATCGGAATATTTATCCTCTTGAGGAAGACGGTGCTCGACCTCACGTCCTCCCCTGCGTCAACACTCTTCACATTTGGCAATGTATAAATAAATGTATGAGCTCATAGATAGTTATGGCATATATATCATACAATGATATATGTATTGGTTGTTTGATATGGATTGGCCATTGGTGGTGCGCACTTCTTTAGCTCACTAGGGTGAGATTTCTTTATAATTGTTTTCGTTTCCTTTGATAGATCATTCATAGTGTGTCGTGAAAATCAGCTAACTTGCCGTTACTGTTGCATCGCTTCACAGTTCCTTAAACGATTTCAGCCATAAGGGTCTCTTCTATGTGGTAATATGATGCATTGGTCAAATTCGTCACTAATTATGATCATATTTCAGACATTACCTGTCATCGACCATGAGGTTGCCAAGGTGAGTAAGTGATTTTATCACGTCAGCAAGATAGGTGCCAGCCATCCCATGAGAGTAGCCAACTAAGAGCCTGTTTGGCCGAGCAGATTGGAAGGGATTGGATGGTATTAGAGTGGATTGCATGGATTTCAAGGTAATGATAGCTGCATCAGTGGATTGGTGCAAGATCTATGGGATTGCTATATCCCAGGAGTGCAATATCTGGTCTGTTTGGCACGCCTGGCCAATCCCGGGATTAAACCTTCCAATCCCATTCAATCCCTCAAACCAAACACGTCCCAAGGATTAGGGTGGATTGGATGGGATTTAAAGGTAATGATGGTGATGTCAGTGGATTGTCTTAAGATCCATGGGATTGTTATATCCCGGGATCAGGATCCCGTGTCTGTTTGGCACGCCTGGCCAATCCCGGGATCTATCTTCCAATCCCTTCCAATCCTATCCAATCTGCCCGGCCAAACAGGCCCTAAGCTTATCCTTTTTGGTAACGTTGGGATTTTTTGAGTTATCATCTCTACCGTGTTCCGCTGTTAGAGCAGTCCAAAAGATCTTTCATTCATATTCCTTTTATTGAAATTTCATTGCCACGTGGAACCATCTACATCGTAAACATATTTTATTCCTTAAACGTTTGACTTATGGTCAGTATTTTTTTCTTCTCATCCCTACATGGATAACTTCTAGTTGGATGGTTGAAATTTTCAGGCCATGAGAAACTTTTTCTGTTCAAAGCAATACTCAACGAGCATCTCTCTGTCAGTGGGTCTGGCTAGCCAGATAATAGATTAGGACCCTTTTTAAAGGGTTCTGATTCATCCACTGTCCTTATGGCATACATTAATTAAGGCTATCTAGACGGTCTGAATTCTAAGGCTCGCCGGGGATGGAGCGTGCCACCAACTTCAAGGTAATCAGACAATCTTAACCATCTGGTTTTACCAGCTGAATTTATACAGATGTTTATGTTATTTTTATCCGTTCCTATTATACCTGCCGATTGGACGTGTAGGATCTTCGTTTTGATGTTATTTTTGGACTCAGATCTATCCATGATGTGTCTTATGATCTTGATGGTTTGGATTGATGCAAATTTTCGTCAACATCTAAGTTAGATGACTGCCACCATTTGCGTTTGTACGACGGTGAACTATCACCTAGGTATTACTCATCCTAGGAGTCAAGGGTAGAAGTGGGCTAGGCCTGGGTTGACGTCAGCCTAGCCCTAGGGTTAATTGTGCCAAAAGGTCTTGGCCATGGCCCTGGTCTTATTGGTCATTGCGCTAAGGCAGACCAAGGCGATCCGTATAACTGAATAAGCGAAATGATTAAAGGGTTAAAACAATCTAATCTCACGATTTATTTTTTTTAAGGCATTCCATCTCACAATTTTTTTTTTTCAAGTCATTCCCTCTATCCACGACATCCCATCACCTAAATGAAATGGTTTTCATTAGAGTTGGGCACGATGCTTGTCCAACTCGATCCGAACCGAATGAATGAGTCAATCCGAAACGAGTTGACTTCATCCAATTCGAATTTAAACCAAATCGAGTTCAAGTTACCTAGTAACTCAACTCGACCCAAAATCCAACTTGCTACTAACTCAACTTGATCCGAAACTCGGCTCGTACATATATATTTAAAAAATTAGGTATTGAATTGATGGAGAGGTTTCAATTCTAGCAAGTAGATATAAGTTTTGAGTTGCGATTTTAGCCCGTGGATACTTGTTGCACCCAACTTGACTCAGTACTTGTGATCGCGTTGGACTCGGTCTAGATTAGTCCTGGCCAAACTCGGACTTGGATTAGGTTAGGCATGCTGGACTCGGTGTCGGGTCGAGTTCAGGTCAGGCCTATTTCAAAACTAAATCGAGTCAGGTCAACCCTAACTTGGTCTTACTCAACTCGATGCCTAGCTCTAGTTTTCATCAATTCAAACAGAACTTACAATTTAAATTACTTTTAAACCATGTTGAATGGGAACTATTCACACATCTTTATATCATTCATCCATCCTGAGGATTCAGCCAGCTAGGCAGCCCAGCCCGCTAAGAGGTGGCAATTGGACGGGTTGGCCATTGGGTCCGCTAGCCTGACTGCTTCTGAGGTGGGTTTGGGCCTACCTAAAAGGGTAGTAGGTCAGGCACATGTGAGAAAATGTGACCCATTTAAGCAAATGAGCTGGACCACATGACTCGAACTGACCCAGCCAAAGAGAGTTTTGGGTCGATGGCTTGCACAACTTTATGCATGAATAGTGCATCAATACAAAACATATCTAGATGAACGGCTTGGATCATCAGTAGATGGGGCAGAGGGCCGGGAAGGAGACTGGGCAAGTCTCTAGAATATAAAAGCTTTGCTAAGAAACTTTAATAAAATTTGATGTGGATGGAATTTTCATTGACTAAACTTCGTCCACTTAGATTTATAACATATAAAATATATTTCTATTTTCTAGTGCATCTGGGGTGAACATTAATTTTGACTATCCAACTAGCCATCGGCAATTTGGATTTGCCTTTACCCTGATATTGATCTGACCAGATGATCCTGACCATCAGATCAGGAGATAAAAATGGATGGTCAAAAGAAATCTAGGCACCAGAGCACATTCAACATGCAAAAATCAACTGATTTTCACAGTTGGGATTATTTCATCGAGAAAGTCTTTGTCGTGGGAAATTCATGATGAGGCCCACCATCCGGACCATCTAGATCAAAGATTAGACCGTTGAGATGCTTGACATATGTGAGTCCCACCATCTGGACCATCCATCTACCGATCGAGCCCCAACTTGGTGAAATGGCCCATGGCTCAATAGTCAATCTGACGGTTCCATCCTAACCATCTGATTAGTAGCCTACAAAAGAAGGTTACAGAATAGCTCTTGATCTTAGTTCTAAGATTTACAACATATATAGAAGAAATGATATCCCCGTGGGCCCCACGTGCAGAGATGGCTGGATGGCTAGACCACTTATTCTGACCATCGACTGTTTTCATCCTACCAAACGGTTGAAAAACAAGAATAGTCAACGGTCTATATTCAATACTACCAATCGATGGTCAGGATCATCCATTCAACCACTCATCATATCTTCTTTGGACAATTCAGCCACTCGTCACGTCTTCTTTGTACCATTTCCCACGGCCATGCTCCGTGTATGGACCATGGGGCTGAAACTCGGTTCGGTCTACTACCATAGTTGAGATAGCTAGATGGAATCCGCCGGTCTTTGAGCCCATCAACATGTTGTGTTGAGCTATGGCAAGGCATGTTGGCCAATTAGCGTTACTTCCTTATTTTTATAAGGAAAATTTACAACAAACTACCTTATTAATATGGAATTTACATTCCACCACCTTTTTCAAAAAGGTTTCAGAAAGCTACCTCATTAATCTTCCCTATAAATATCATTCCACTATAATTCTGTTACATTTCGTTAACGGCAGTTTGGTGGGTATGTGAGCAAATGAGTCTGCTGCTCGGGTGTGCCCCCACCATAATGTTTATGTAAAATTCATCAAGTGCATCACCTCAGGTTAGGTCAAGTGCCCAAATATCAATCCCGTTCATGATTTAGATGAACCACACGATTGGAAATAATGCACAGGACAATCATCACCCTCCGTACTATTTCCCTTGGTATGGCCCACTTGAATCACGGATGGATTGGATTTTTAGGCTGGCGGTCTAAATTTAGCCTGATATATAATGGTTGGAGCAGATTTCATATAATAATCATGATACGTACACTAAGAATGCGCATTTAATGGTCATAGTCTCTCTCCTAATTGTTTTCTTTGGTGAGGCTCACCTGTGCCTACGTTGCGATTACGTATCTAATGGTTTGCATACACATCAGGTGAGCTCTGTCAACAACCAAGTCCCATTGTCCTTGTACAATTGTACCGAGATTTTTAGAAGAAAAAGAATTGTCAACACTTGATTTTTTCGGGCCGACGATAATGTTTATGTAAGATCCCTCCGACCATTAGATATTTAATCTCATATTAGCTCTAAAGAGAAAGAAAAAAAGATGGTTGACCCATGACTTTAGTGGGCCAACTAAAGAAAATAGTTGCAAGAGATACGTCCACTCTAGAATTTTATAGGGTTTACCATGATAAGTGTTGATGCAAAAAACTTGACGTCCCTCCTCCGTTTGTCGCCTGCACAAGAAAGATGAAAAAGGGGACCCTGGCTAGAGCCGAGGAACCTCCGATGCTTAAGTCAGTAACTGGGCTAGAAAGGAGGAAGTTTTGAGGTATTTTCTACATACCTTTTACCGTAGAGGTTTCTTGTATTTATAGAAATATGAGGGTCCCGTCGTGTAGGGATTCTTTTCCTGACATCTAGGAGATTTGATTTCAATCTGTTTTTGGTCTCCTTCTGATCCCGAGATTCTCGGGATCGAGGATCCTTTTACGAGATTTTCGGGACAGCGTTTTTATTCACACCGTCTCTTCCTTGCTTGGCTCGGTCTTAACCGACTCTGTGGATGACTTAGTCTCGGCCAGCTTTAAGGATAGAGCTATTCACTTTCTGTCGGATAAAACAGAATCGCTTTCGAGCCGATGTCCTTCTTCAATCCGATAGCCAATATTATAACCGGCCTAATATGGGTCGGTTTTATGATCGGTCTGGTGACTTCTAGCATTCGGGCCTTAGTTGGCTCCTTCAGACGTTGTTGCCTCGTTAGCTGAGTCAACCTTATACATCTAATATATTTTGCCTATGGCTCTTAACTCTTTGAATCTCGGTCGGGATTCATTTCCTACAATCCGAGCTGAGTCTCTCCTTTAGGCTTCAGCTTGCCTTGGTCCGAACCGTTTGTCTCGGATTCTAGGGCAGTGTCAGTAGAGTTGGTCCATGCCATAACCGAGTCTCCGAACTTGTCATATTTTCTCCCCAACAGTAAGCCCCCTTGCTCCATGTGTCAGCCGTGTTGACGATAAGGAGTAACAAGTTTCTGAGTCGGTTTGCGTTGGAGACCGAGGTTATGATGGAGCATTTAATGCTTCTTGTGTCGCTCTTAACATACATCGAATCGTTATTCAAGGTTGCACGTGCAGACAGCCGTCAGAATATTTCGTTCACTTGTGAGCGTCGGACACGTGGCAAGGGCGTTACTTGCATCAGTCGGGGTGCGCAACATGTCGGGCGGGGGAGTCAAAACAGGCATCGATTCGACTCCTCCTTAAATGTCCCTGCCACGTGGCACGACTATAAAAGGAGGAGCGGGATTCATTTCCCCATTTTCACACATCCTTCTCCTTCCTACGCTCTTCTCCTATCTTCCCTTTTTTTTTTCTTGCCTGAATTCGCTGTCCCCGCGTTTCGCCATTTTCTTCACTGTTTCCATCTTCCTTTCCCTTTCCTATGCAACTGTCAGTGCGCTTTTCGCCTCTCCGGTGATTTTTTTCCCTCCCTTTCCTTTTTCACTCTAAAATGGCAACGCATTCTTCAAGTCCCCGGGAGGGGATTTCTGGTGATGAGGATGAAACAAGACATCTTTGGAATGTCTCGGAATCGCCCTTATTGCTGACGAAGATGGCGATAGGTGCTAATGAGGCCTTCCAGTACTCTGAACGAGTGTCTGGAACTTCAGCGGAGAGTCCTGTTCAAGCGGGTCCTTCTGGCCTGCTTACTGCCCCTGACAGACCTACCCCTTATTTTCCTAGGGATGACCTGGAGGAAGAGGATGAAGAATTTGAGGAAACCACTGAGTTGGTTCCTCCATGCAGATCAGAGAGAACCGGTAAGTTGGTGACTGAGGATGGGGAGGTTGAGGATGACCAAAAAGGTCCGGTTGCCTCGGTCTTAACTGAAAGTGGACTTGGAGAAAATCTGAGTCGGGTACCATGTCCCCGACTCAGTTATTCTTCGCCTTCCTCTCCTGAGTGAATTACCCGACCATCCTCCTCTTGGAATGGTCGCGATTTTCCAAGTCGCCATGCAATGTGGCCTGTGTCTACCCCTCCAACTCGTTGCTCGGAATTTTCTTTCCTGACTCCGAATTGCTCCCGGGCAGACAGTTCCAAATGGGTGGAGGAACTTGTTTGGATGTTTAGTGTCGTGGGCTGAAGCAGAGCAGCCCCCACTGACCATTGATGAGTTCCTTTATCTGTACCAAGTACGTCCAAACCCTCAGCAGCTTGGCTGGTACTTTTTGAGCGCTTGGCGAAACAAGGGCGGCTCGTTGATAACCGACCCTCCTACCTCTAACAAACACTGGAGAAAGGTGGTTCTGAGTATGCGGCCGCTGGGAAACTGCCGAGTCAGAGCTTTTTGAACCTCGCGTTCCACGGTCATTCTCTGAAGCAAGTGACTCGGCATGTCATTTCTGTGTCTTTTTTTACTATGATTCTTCTGAGTCTGACTTAACGCGTTTTGCAGACCTCCCCAAGAAAAGGCCAAAGTTAGGGGTCAACGCAATAGATCAAATCAAGGAACTGAGGGCACTAAATTCGGAAGATCAGTCTTGAAAGAATCTTTTTCAGCCAGAGCGTCTTCTTCACTTAGGCTTAAACTCGGCTATGACAGGTATTCTATGTCTGTTCTGACACATTTCCCTTTAAATTTTTGTCTAATTTTGCACCTCTTCTGATGCAGATATGGCTGAAGCTCGGCCCCTTCTGAAGCCAGCATCCAAGATGAAGGCTCCTCCGAGGTCGGTGCTTCTGTCGGAGCTTCGGCCTTCAAAAAAGGTGAAGACGGCTCTGAAGGCTAAGGAGCTATCTGCCCCAGTCGCCTCTCCCCCAGTCGTCTTGACCGTCGTCGTACTCTCTGACCCCGAAGAGAGGGAAGAAGAGGTGGACACAGCTCCTGCCGAGCCCCATGTGGCTCCCGAGCTAAGACCCGTTGCAGAACGGGTCTCGTAATAAAGAGAGGAGCATAGAGGGGAAGCTTCAAGGGGGGAGATAGCTCGACCGGAGACATCAGCCTTCCGGCGGGCTGTGTCTGAGATGGTCCCTTAGGCTATTTCCCATGAGAGCGAGAATGAATTTGCTACCTTCTTTGAAGCCTCTGGGAATCGTATACTCTCCCATGCTGCGAAGATCTTGCTCGAGGTAGGATTCAAACTTTTCTTAACTGGTTGCCTCTCCCTGTCGCGATCTAACATTATCATTTTCTGCAGCTTGCCCCTTGCCTGCTGAGGGTCAACGCAGATCTGGCCGAGGCCCAGATAAGTGCGGCAAATGTCGAAGTGGTTTGGAAACAGGCAGCGGAGGTGAAAGTACAACTCGAAATCACAACGCTTCAGGTTGGCCGGGTGACTGGCGAACTGGGGCTTGCCCGGAAAGCGACTGGAGACGCCAAGGCTCAGTGTGCTCGCTTGGCTTCACTATTGAAGGAGGCTCAAGAGGAGAGTCGACGAGCGACTCAAGCTCATGCCTCATGCGGAGATAAGCTAGCCCGGGTCAAGGCTGAGGCTGAGGTGATTATTCAGAGGGCCATCGATGAGGCCAAGGAGGCCAAAGAGGCCAGGGATCGGGCCGTAGAGGCCTTTCTCGGATCCCAAGAATTTGAGGAAGAGAGGGATCGCTTGTATTAGAGTGGGTATACAGCTTGTATCCATCTAATGAAGTGGTCTTTTCCCGACCTTGATCTCTCAGGATTTGACGAGCGTGCCTCTGGATCTGAGGGCCGGAGGCCGAAGCTGCCGGGTCTGCTAATGTCGCGGCTGGTGTCGAGGTCGAGTCTGAGGTGGCTCCAGAAGTTGCTCCGAGTGACAGGCAGTAGCTGAGCTCCATTTTTGACACTCACACTAGCGCTCGAGGTCCATTTTTCGCACTCGCACCAGCGCTCGAGCTCCATTTTTTGCACTCACATTAGTACGCCAATCTTTAGAGCTAACTCGTGAGCATCTGCAACAGAAAGAGGATTTCTCATGTTGAGGCCGACTATCTCTGCTTTTATCTTTGTTACTTCCCTAATGTAGTACTGTAGTAGAGTCTGATGTAACCCGACGTAAAACACTTAGTGATGAATGCAAATACTTGGTTTTATTCAATTGACTCGGTTTTCATGTTTTCCATTGTTTACTCTTTTGAGTTTTTCATAACTTAAATTGAGCGACCTAAGGGTAGTAGATTTTGAGGTGCTCAGCGTTCCAAGGATGAGGCAGTAATTGCCCATTTAAGTTTTTCAGTTGATATGTTCTAGGTCAGATGGTGCTTGAAATGATATAAGGTCCTTCCCAATTAGGTCCCATCGTGCCCACACCAACTTCCTTCGTATTTAGGAACGTTTTCCGAAGGACCATATCCTCGATTCAGAATTGTCTGACCTTGACTTGGTATTGTAGAACTGATCTACTTGTTGTTGCCGAGCCATCATCCGTAGCTGAGCCATTTCCCTTTGTTCGTCCACAAGATCGAGTCCGAGGGCTAAGAGTTCTTCATTATCCTCCTCATTAAACGAGCTGACTCGGGGCCGAAGGCAATCCGATCTCGACTGGGGTGACGACTTCTGAGCCATAAGCAAGGGAGAAGGGAGTCTCTCCCTTGGCCGTTCGAGCCGTGGTTCGGTATGCCCACAATATCTTCGGGAGCTCCTTAGCCCATGCTCCTTTGGCTCAGTCGAGCTTGGTTCAGAGATGTTGTTTGATGATCTTATTGACCGCCTTAACCTGTCCGTTCGTCTGAGGATGATGGGGCGATAAATACACATTTCTGATTCCAAGGTTCTCACACATCTCTCGAAAGCTCCTATTCTCAAACTGCTTTTCGTTGTTGGTAATAATAGTCAGAGGTATCCCGAACTGACAGATAATGTTTTTCCATACAAAATTTGTGATCTTTTGTTAGGTTATCTTCGCTAAAGGCTTTGCCTCGACCCACTTCGTGAAGTAATCCACTGCCACGATAGCGAACTTTGTCTGACCTTTTTCTATGGGGAGTGGTTCGATAATATCGATTCCCCACTGCGCAAAGGCCCAATGACCGGTTATAGGGGTCATCTCCTCGGGGGGTTGCTTCGGAATGGCAGCGAACTGTTGACATTTGTCGCATCTTTGGACGAGCGTCGTGCTGGATGGTCGACCAATAGTATCCCTGACGTAAAACCTTGTGTGTGAGTGATCATCCTCCTGAATGGTTTCCACAGATCCCCTCGCGGATCTCTCGGAGTACGTAGTCAGCTTCATTAGGGTTTAAATATCGCAATAACGAAGCATAGAAACCTTTTTTATATAACGTCCTGTTAAGAATAGTATAATGGGAAGCTCGGATCTTTAATCGTCGAGCATCAACACGATCTTTGGGTAACTCTCCATTGTTGAGATATCGGGCGATCGGGTCGAGCCAGGTAGGTTCCAAATCAATTGTGTGTATGGTCGAGCTAACTGGTTCATTGATACTCGGCTTAGCGACATACTCGACTGGAACGGACCCGGGTATGTCGTCTTCGTCGGCTGAGGCAAGTTTTGCTAATAGATCAGCTTTGACATTTTCTGTCCAGGGGATCCGAGTGACGATGCAAAGCTGAAAATTGCCAATCAATTCCTTGGTTTCTTCATGTATGTTTTAGTTGCTCTTTTCGTGTTTGATATACCCTCGTAACTTGGTTGACGACTAGCTGCGAATCGCTGAATACATTGAGATGCATAACGTCCAAACTGGTTGCGAGTCGAAGGCTGAGCAATATAACTTCATATTCTGCTGTATTGTTCAAGACTTGAAACCCAAGTGTTAAGGCATACTGCATGTAGGTTTAATCGGGAGTTTCTAAGACTACTTCTGCCCCGCTTGCCTTAGAGTTGAAGGAGTCATCGACATACAGCTTCCAGGGGGTTGGGTTGGGTAGGGACTCGGGAGAAGCGATCGTTGATTCTTCTGTAGGCTCGGTAACACTAGATGACTTAGTCATTGGATGGGCGTGTGGTATCACTTCAGCAATGAAGTCGGCCACGACTTGCTCTTTAATTGCTACTCTCGACCTATATTGAATGTCGAATTCGCTGAGTTCGATTGCCCACTTTGTAAGTCGGCCCGATGCCTCTGGCTTTTGAAGAATCTGACGGAGTGGGAGGTCAGTCATGACGATGATGGTATGAGCTTGAAAGTATGGCCGGAGCCGCCTTGAAGAAACTACCAAGACTAAGGCCACTTTTTTCAGAGGTGGATACCTCGTCTCTGCTGGCAAAAATGCTTTGCTGATGTAATAGACTGGTAACTGTTTTCCTTCGTGCTCTCGTATCAGAGCCGACCTAACTGCTACTTCGGACATTGCGAGATACAATAACAGAGCTTCTCTAGGCTCTGATTTCAATAAGAGTGGTGGAGATCCGAGGTAAGCCTTTAATTGCTGGAACGCTGCTTCACACTCTTCCGTCCAATCCATTACTTGTCGTCCCTTCAACTGTTTGAAGAATGGAAAGCATTTGTAAGTGGCTCGGGAGATGAAGCGGTTGAGTGCGGCTACTCGTCCGGTCAACCTTTGTATATCTTTGATCATTTTCGGGGACTCCATGTCGAGTAATCCTTGATTTTTTCTGTATTCGCCTCTATACCTTGTTGGCTGATTAGGAATTCGAGAAACTTTCCCAAGCTTACGCCAAAGGCGCATTTGTTCGGGTTCAACTTCATTTGATACTCGCGTAAGATGAGGAACGTTTCTTCTAGGTCGGCAATATGGTCGGTCGCGTGTATACTTTTGACGAGCATGTCGTCGATGTATACTTCCATAGTTCGGCCGATTTGTCGAGCAAACATTTTATTCACTAATCTTTGATATGTCGCTCCAGTATTTTTCAAACTAAATGGCATCACATGGTAACAATAAAGACCTTTGTCAGTAACAAAGGTGGTTTTTGATTTATCAGGCTGATGCATTACAATTTGATTATATTCTGAGTAAGCATCCATAAAACTAAGGAGTTCGTGCCCCACAATGCTATCTACTAATTGATCGATCTTCAGAAGAGGAAAGCTATCATTTGGACAGGTTTTATTTAGGTCGGTATAGTCAATACAGACTCGCCACTTTCCATTGGCTTTCTTCACAAGTACGACATTGACTACCCATTCTAGGTAGTGTATCTCCTCTATGAATTTGGCCTGAAGGAGCTTACTGACCTCTTTTTCAATGATAGCATACCTTTTAGGGTCGAACGAGCATCACTTCTGCCGGATCGGCCGGTAAGTTGGAACGATATTGAGTCGGCAAGGCAAGGAGAAATTGAAAAAAGAAAATGGAGAAAGGAAAATAAAAATAAAAAATAAAAAATAAAAAATACATATTGGAATTAATGGAGCCTCGATTGTTGACATGACCACTTACAACCCTGCAGTTTTCTGTCCTTCTCTACTGATTTCTAAAGAGATACAAATTTCCACCAGTGTCACGACTCATGTGTGGGTCACGAAATCGTAGCATCCCCTCAGAGGGGATGTGCCACGTGGCTTTTATGTTGGGATCCTTACACTACAGCCTAAAAGCACACCTTGATGTATGTTTTATATCCACTTGGGCCATTCGCTTGACCATCTGATTTTAAGACATAAGACCAATTATGAGGTGGATCAAAAGCTCTAAGCCACACCACGGGAAAATTTGGGGATTGAACGAACACCGTTAAGAAGCTATTGTGGGCCACAGGAGCCTTGGATAAAGCTGATATTTGTTTTTTCCCCTTCATCCAGGCGGTGTCACCCTTATGTACGGGTTGGATGGGATATAAACATCACAGTAGGCCATTAAAAAGGTTTCAACGGTTGACACCTCTTCGTCCCCACTGTTTTCCTGTGGTGTGGTTTGAACTTTGGATCTGCCTCGTGTTTAGGGTTTATTTCTTAAAATGAGCTGGCGAAAGAATGAACGGAGTGGATTTTTGTAACACAGTCATCAGTGTGGGACTCACTAGAGGTAGGCGATTCAGGTCTCGAAAAGAAAAAGATTCCAATGGTCTTAGATTGGGATTGGACCGTGCGGATGGACAAAATAAACCAATACAAATAACACTTTCCAATATTTATTTCATGACTAATATATTGCGGGATGAATCTAACACATCGCCAAATATTTTTACAATACATGGTTTTCTAATATCATCAAATGAATTTGTTGTCATACATTCCTAATATAATGCAAGACATCAATTAATATGATGCAAGACATCAATATTTTGAATTAGACCCATGACAATACTGTATAAACCATGCATGAAATAGGATAATCATTAGAGACCGAGAGTTTGATAGTTTGACTTATGGTCTAACTAAAGTCTGGCCCTTGATAGAATGGAATGGCAGAATAAGATTCATGTATCCGACCCCAATTAATTGGGATAAGGCTTAAATGATGATGATGATGATGATGAGGACGACTAGGGGTTAATGTGTTTGGGTTTTCAGGATGTACAATTGGGCAATTTTTCATTGATCCAAACCATTTATATGATGCCTTATACCGCTGCTGGCAAATGCACCAAAAGCCCCCTTATATGTGAAAATCAACATCGAATTATATTTCCTATTTTGGATGAATGTAAACAGTTGCTATAATTTTTTTTTATTCTTCCATTCATTGGGCCACCTTTTGGAAGTACTAGGATTTTCCAATATCATAGATATTTGTTGGATGGTCCACCCACAATGCAGTCCGTCCTATAAATCATTTGGATCATTGAGGCCCCACTTGTATTGTACAAAAGATTCATTGTTAATAATGAAAAACAAGAGTTTTCTTTCCTTACCAATGAAGTCCACAACTGTCTTGCCATTGGTGAATCTCCCTGTGGGCCCATTGACGAAATCTACACCGTAGGGCATGTAATTCACTTTATTTAGTGTCGGAAGACCGTTGTTGTTTCCACTATCGACTAGAGAGTCTCCGAATGCATATAAAGCCGGTGCGAGTGGCTCTTCTTTGGATTTCGCTGATAATGAACGCAGGAGAAGACCCAGGAGGAAGACAATGGATATCGAGCTCTTCCTCATCTTCTTAGGGCTCCTTCAAAGAATAGTTAAATGAAGATTGAGGTGATGAATTGGGTATCTTGATGGATCTACCAATTCGTGGAGATTCCTCTACAAAACGGCGCCTTTTTGGTTGCACCAGTTTACCACTGTTCTTGTTCATCTCCTACCTTAAATCAGATCCCCAAGCGAAGAAGCACAAAGCTCAAATCAAGAAGCACAGTCACATGGCAGTGTGATTATCAATTGAATTCAACCATTTATAGTGGCACTAAGACATATAGCTTGCATTCACTACAACAAAATAGAGTAACAGCGGCACTTTAGGTGCCTCTTACACCGGTGCTGTGTAAAACAGGGCCCACGGATGTGTTACCCTATATATATTAAAAAAAAACTTACGGTCATTTCGCTCTCGGACCCCGCGCCCCTCTCTCCATCTGAAAAAAAAAGAAAGAAACCCTACAGTCATTTCGCTCCCGGGACCCCGTGCCTCTCTCGCCATCTTCCTCTCTCTCTCTCTCTCTCTCTCTCTCTCTCTCTCTCTCTCTCTCTCTTCCTCACTTGCATCATCTCCAGATTTGGTGCGGTCAGCAGCCCCTGCCCTTCATCTCTTCCCTGGCCAGGTACTCATTTCTCTCAAATAGATATTTAGGTTTTTTATTTTTAGATCTGTAAATCTACAGATTATCAAAGGATACAATATTGGAATTAGGGATTTCCTAAACTCTGTAATGGGAAAAGGATTAGGGCTTTCCTAAAAAATCACTTTTATGGTTTATTGTTGTGAATGTTTAAGGTGTGCACAACATGTGTTTGATGAAATGTCTCTGTTCTAACAGTTTTCAATTTATATGTTAGAGTTGGCATAGTATTTCAAATTCAAATGTTGTTTACGTCTTTGATGATCTGGATTTTGTTCTCTTATATTTTCCTGATCTGGGTGAATTGCAAAGTGGCTTGCCAAACATGGTAGTGTTAGTTAGCAGGCTCTTGCAGTTACATGATACTCAGACAGCGTGGGATACTTGATACACATGCACGTAGAAATTGTACACGTGGCATACATTAACTAAATTTCGAAAATTAGATTGATGGAACGACTCTAACCTCAGATGCATGCACTCACTCAACCATTGGATATTTTTCATTTTAACCGTCCAATAGCAGGCTCTTGCAGTTATTGAAGGGAGGAGAGAAGAGGGGAGAAGGGTTTTGGGAGAGAAGAAGCGGGAGAGAAGAGGAGGAAAGGGTTTTTGAGAGAGAAGAAGCGCGCGGGAGAGAAGAGGCGCGATTTGGGGAGGGCGCGCGAGTTGGGGGTAAAAAATCGATTTTAGGTTTTCTTTTTTCATTTAAAACAGGCGGCGGTGGTTTCATTTTACACGGACGGCCACACAAAAACGCCCCTCATTTTCATCTACAGTGGCGGTTTGTTGTGGCCGCCTGTGACAAAAACGCTCCTAATACTGATTTTTTTTTTTTTTAGTGAGAAGTAGTGAAAATCATTAGCCCTTTGACTTTTATTAATGATTTTGCTATCATGTGGCATTATTTACATTGTAAACATATTTTACACGTTAAACTTTGAACTTTGGTTGGTATTTTCAGCTGTACATTATATAACTGCTAGTTGGATGGCTACGATGATTCAGATTTTAGGGCTACAAAAACTTTTTCTGTTCAAAAGAATACTAAGAATACTAAACGATCATCTCTCTATTAGTTGGCCTGGCTTGTGGGAATCAATACTGTATGCGGAATAGGCCCACGGATCTGTCTGTGCATGGGACATGGTGATCAGGGTTCGGGATGGCTTACCTAAGTGGGACGCCATTGCTGAGAATAAGAATACCAGAATATAGATAGAACTTAGGATCTTCCTCTCCTTCACACCCTTTCTGCAAATCTGTAGATGGGACTCGAATTTCTGCCGTGGTGTAGGATCGGGGACCCAGCTCTCTTTTATAGAGACTGTGGAGAGAGTTTGAAACCCATCACAACTCTCTCCCTCTCACGCTCCACATTGTAGTCTCCTAGTTCATCTCAAAGTGCTGTCTGCGTAAGACAGCTATAGCATTCCAGCCCTAGTACGTAGAGTTGCGCAGATAGACTGTGCAGCGCATCACCTGAAGTGGGGCCCACTGGTCTACTCAATCATCCAGTCCAACTGTATGACAATCCAAACCGTTGATCAGTGAGGCCCACTAAACAGAGTTCTTACATTCTCCCACTTGGGCCTCATTGAGCAACGTCAATGATAGTCATATAGAATTATTTTGAAAACAAGTTTTAATCTTTCAAGGAAATATCCAAATGGTTAACCAATGAAAACAGTTGGACAATATGAGTAATGGTATTCAATCTGGTCCATCAAGACAGTCAGTATCGAAACGCGGTAGTCATCACAACATTTAATTTAAGCGAAGTGAGTCTAAGCGCGATCACAAATACTTTCAATCTTAACGACATAGATCACGAACTAGGAAATGTGGTATAAGGATTACACACTTCAGTGTGATGATGTGTGTCAATCCTTAAGAGGTCATGAAGCTTTTACATGTCTCCAACGAGACACGATTGTAGTTCTACTTACTCAAAATTTTGCGCATATACATATAGAGAAGTAGAAATAAATCTTTATATCAAAATCATCCAAACAAACTGTATAAAACGAGATCTCTAAGTGTCTGTGAAAATCAAAATACGCTCAACTCCCACTAACTGAAAACATCTGTGGGATCAATGACTCCCATGGATGTTACATGCTCCTGAAATGGCGTGATAGGGAGCCCTTTAGTGAGCGGATCTGCAATCATCTGCTTGGTGCCGATGAATTCCACGGACACTTGATGATTTTGAACCCTTTCCTTTACAACAAGGTACTTGATGTCGATGTGCCTCGACCTTGACGAATGCTTGTTGTTACTAGAGAAGGAAATAGCAGCCGAGTTATCGCAAAATTCTCAATGGTTTCGGGATATGCTCCAATACCCGTAAACCTGAGAAGAAACTCTGTAACCATAATGCCTGATTAGATGCCTCATGGCAGGCAATAAATTCAGCTTCCATAGTGGATGAAGCTGTGGTAGACTGTTTCACGCTTTTCCACGACACAGCTCCTCCCACCATCATGAAGATGTATCCTGAAGTAGACTTCTTAGTATCAATGCAGCCTGCGAAGTCTGCGTCTGAGTATCCGATCAACTCCAATGGATCAGATCGTCTGTATGTGAGTCCGAAGTCTTTCGTTCTCTGAAGATACCGTAATACTTTCTTCGCAGCTATCCAATGTTGCAATCCTGGATTAGATAGGTATCTTCGTAACATTCCAGTGACAAAAGCAATGTCCGGTCGCGTACAGACTTGAGCATACATGATGCTCCCTACTACTGATGCGTACGGATATTCTTTCATTCGATTCTTCTCTAAATCATTCTTTGGACACTGAAATAGACCAAATTTGTCGCCCTTTACAATGGGCGACTTTCCTGAAGCACAATTTTACATGCCATACCTTTCGAGTACCCTAGTAATATAGGCCCTCTGTGACAGGCTGAGCAATCCAAGTGTTCTGTCACGGCGAATCTCAATGCCGATGACGTAAGAAGCTTCACCAAGGTCTTTCATTTCAAACTTTTGAGATAAGAATTTCTTGGTATCGCTCAACATCCTGGTATCACTACTAGCCAACAGAATGTCATCAACATACAAAATCATTATAACGAACTTACTCCCACTGGTTTTAAAGTAGATGCATTCATCTGCAGTGTTTTCTACAAAACCATATGAGGAAATTACTTCATGAAACTTAAGGTACCACTGTCGCGATGCCTGTTTCAACCCATAGATGGACTTCTTAAGTTTGCAAACCAAATGTTCTGAGCCAGTAGCTACAAAACCTTCGGGCTGCAACATGTATACATTCTCATTTAGATCCCCATTGAGAAATGCAGTCTTTACATCCATCTGATGTAACTCTAAATCCATATGAGCTACAAGAGCCATTATGATCCTGAATGAGTCTTTCTTAGATACTGGAGAGAAAGTCTCCTTAAAATCAATGCCCTCACGCTGGTTAAAACCCTTGGCAACAAGTCGGGCTTTATACCTTTCGACATTACCCTTGGAGTCCCTTTTGGTTTTAAATATCCATTTAGAACCAATCGGCCTTATTCCAGTAGGTAACTCTACAAGATCCCATACTTTATTGTCCTGCATGGATTTTAACTCATCTTTCATGGCATCAAACCAACGAGAAGGATCAGCACGGTTGTTGACTTGTGTAAAGGATACAGGATCCTTTTCCACCCCTATGTCAAAGTCGTGCTCCTGTAAGTATACGATGTAGTCGTCTCGATTTACAGGCCTTCTCTCTCTTTCAGATCTTCTCAATGGTTCAATTTGTTGGGTCTGATCTTGATTTTCCTCATCAGTGGTTTGTATATGAGGTTCCACGTGGCGCTCTGCAGTGACTGCAGGATCAACTGCATCATTAATGTCCACGTGATCTGGATTGACTATGACAGGAGTCACAGTCCTTTGTTCCTCAAATACAAAATTTCTTATGTTCGTGCTCCCACTATTTTCAGTATCCTCAATGAATCTGGCATTCCCAGTCTCAACAATCCTAATTGAGTGGGAAGGACAGTAGAATCGATAACCTTTTGATCTTTCTGGGTATCCAATGAAGAAACAACTTACGGTTCTAGGATCAAGCTTCTTTTCATGCGGGTTATAAACTTTGGCCTCAGCAGGACAACCCCAAACATGTAGATATCGGAGACTTGGTTTTCTCCCATTCCACAACTCAAAAGGAGTTTTGTTAACTGCTTTGCTGGGAACCCTGTTTAGTATATGAACTGCGGTTTTGATTGCATCACCCCACAAAGATTCTGGCAATGTCGAATTGCAGACCATGCTTCGCACCATATCCATAAGGGTGCGATTGCGTCTCTCAGCCACTCCATTCTGCTCTGGAGTGCCAGGCATAGTGTATTGAGCGACAATGCCACAATCCTGCAGGTATCTAGCGAATGGTCCTGGATTGCGTCCTGATTCGTCATATCTACCATAGTATTCACCACCACGGTCAGATCTGACAACTTTAATTCTCTTATCGAGTTGATTTTCAACTTCGGCCTTATAGATTTTAAAAGCATCCAGGGCATCTGATTTCTCACTGATAAGGTATAGGTACCCGAAGCGAGAATAGTCATCTATAAAGGTGATAAAATATTTGTGGCCACTCCATGAGGCTATAGGGAATGGTCCACAGATATCTGTATGTATAACCTCTAATAGACCTACACTCCTAGTTGCACCTTTCTTTCTCGTTCTAGTCTGTTTCCCTTTTATGCAATCAATGCATACTTTGTAGTCAGAGAAGTCTAGAGAATGTAAAATTCCTTCTCGCACAAGCCTGTCTAATCTTTCGCGAGATATATGACATAGCCGCCTGTGCCACAACATGGAGGAATTCTCATAATCTAGTCTTCGCTTGGATCCCACTTTATTTCCATGCAAGGTATTAATGTTATAGACGTGAGAGGCAATCAAGTCTAACTGGTATAAGTTGTTTACTATAGAGCCGGTTCCAATTTTAATCGAATTAAAGTAAATACTAAAACTTTTATTTCCAAAATGGAATGAATACCCCAACTTGTCCAAACAGGAAATTGAAACTAAATTGCGCCTTATAGATGGCACACAGAATGTATCTACTAAATCCAAAAATTGACCCGACTTTAACTTAAGCCTATAGACTCCTATTGCCTCCACGTCTACCTTGACACCATTGCCTACGTATACTGAGCGCTCCGCATCAGTTGGTGGCTTGGCCTGTAGTAATTCCTGCATAGAAGTGCATATATGAATAGTAGTTCCTGAATCTATCCACCAGGAATCCGCTGACACATCAGTTAGATAAGATTTAAAACAGACAAGAACAGAATGATTACCTTTCTTTATGAGCCAATTCTTAAAACCTTCGTAGTCTTTCTTGAAATGACCCGCCTTATTGCAAAAGAAGCACGGTTTGCCTTTAATCCGTTTGCGCTTAGATCCATTTCCAGATTGATTCTCATGGTTTCCAGATGGAGGACCAGAGAATCCATTATTAGAACCTTGTTTCCTCTTATTCTTACCTTTATTCCCTTGCCTTTGCCCATGACCTGAGGTCACCATATTAACATTTTGAATTTTGACCACCTGCCTGATCCTGTCTTCTTCTTGGACACACTGAGTGATAAGTTCATCCAATGTCCACATGTCCTTCAGAGTGTTGTAGTTTACCAGGAACGTGCCGAATTGGGGAGGTAGGTTATTCATGATCAAATGAACCAGTTGATCATCAGTGAGTACAAGTCCTAGAGCACGGATCTTAGAAACAACCTCGATCTGCTCTACAATGTATTCACGGATGTTGCCTTTTCCATCGTAAGATGAACGAGTCAATTTATTCAGAAGGATGCCCACTTCAGATTTATCAGATTTCTTGAACCTTTTTCCCATTTCAGTCAGGAAAGTTTTGGCATTATCGGTTTCAGGCATGGCCCCTTTCATAGATTCAGAAATCGAATACTTAATTACTTTCAGGCACGTATCATTTGATCTAAACCATGCAACCCATCGATTATATTCAGCTTCAGTAGCATCATCAGATGGTTCTGGCGGTTCAGGTGTTATCAGGGCCAGATCTAATTGAAGACAACCCAGTACAACTTCAATGGCGTTCTTCCATTGAGCGTAATTAGATCCATTTAGGGCAGGGACTTGAGTCTGATTAGTTGGAATTGAGACTGAAAATAAAGGAGATACATATACTCACATTAGCTCATTATTTCACAAACAATTTCGTGAATGTAAATAAATATCAGGCAAAGATAACTGATTCAGTTGCTAAGAGAGGCATCAACTGAATCATCCAAGATGAAGATGGGCCCAACCATCTCATCCTGGTGAGAATCTATTACATCATTATCATTCCTCCTGTGGGTGGTAATAACAACATGTTAGTGATCCTCCTGAATATGAAGCTAAGTGATGTAAGTCATGTAAATCTGAGACACTCAACACCTGTGGGTGAGATGAGTCTTTCAGTTTTACATTACCAACACCATTTACTTCACCCGTTCACGTCTCTGCCAAACGGTAATCGTCTGTGTTTTCGTTACCATACGCATAAAAAACGTGAACGCAGCTATATGCAATCCTCCTAATCCCATTGTTAAGTCTGTACTTGTAAAGTTTTCATCGATTGAGGTCACTATGGTGGCTAACATAACCGAATCCAAAACTACAAATATAGACTTTTAGGATTACTATTATAATCCTGCCTCTCTATGGATTATATCTAAATTAGTCTGATGCGGCCCACAAGATGGTCGGTATTGATCATTGGAAAATATAGTAATCTTAAAGAGAAATTTGCTGATAATTTTCATATCATTTATTCCAATGGTCCATATCAACTCCTAAGGATGGGTAATGGGTCCAAATATGGGCTTCATCAGAACTCAATTCATATGATCTATATATCATCCTTAAGGCACTCATCATCAGATTTGAATTATCATAAGATGGGCGGGGTAATAATCAACGATCCGTTTGGTTTAATTATAGTGTATTTACACCCTTAATCCACCTAGTGAATATATGAGATGCCCACGGAATATAGCATGGATGGTTTAAATCTATCAATCAAGGTCCAAAACATAACGTTTACATTTTCAACTACATGCGGTTTTGACCCATCAAACGTATGAAATACTAGACCCATAGCGGTCATGAAAAATCAGGCCCGTGAATGTCTATAGAAGACCAATGGCACAAATACACAGTGGAATGGGCCCAAGGTTCATAAATGGGCTTATACATCACGTCAGGCCCGGTTCAAAAGATCCAGAGATAGGATCCGTTTGAACTGAAGCCGGGTTTAAAGAACGGATCCGATTAAATTGAAATCAGGTCGGAGGACCCGTCTGCTTATAAGGTCGGTTTTCGACCTAATTTCAGTTGCAGCGAAAAAAGAAAAACACAGGTCGTTTTTTTTTTTTTTTTTCGACCCGATGTCTGCGGCGAGAAAGGAGGCGGTCGATCTTGACCCACTGCAAGTATCTTCAGAAGAAGGAAGAAAGTGAGATGAATCTCAGCCGTCCTCCTTTGTCCCCCCGATCAGATGAGGAGAGGATCGAACGATGTGGCTAGCACAAAACTTCAAAAAAAACATGGATGGAGGTGGATCTAGAGAAATTGAAGTTTCTCAGACAGCTTCAGTGGAAGAATCGTTCATGGCTGCCTCCACCAATTCATAGGTATGGGTATATAAATCCCTAGCTAATGATTTGGGGATCAAAATCTGAAATCCCCAATTTAGGATTTTAAAAAAAATCCCTATTGATGACTGGATTGGGGATCGAATCCAGAAAAATTCTAATTCTGAATCTGGGGATCTTAAATTAAAATGGAATCCCTGATTTGCGGATTTGGGGTTTTGAATCCAAATCCCTAATTTTAATTGGATTTAGGGATTCGAAATCGAAAATCCGAATTATTTGCAGAATAAATGGATTTTTAATCCCTAATCTTAGCTGGATTTTTGGGGTTTTGTAGACTGAATTCCCAATGTTGGATTTGGGATTAAAATCCCTAAACATAAATACAGCTTCGAATTTGGGAAGAAAGAAACCCTGATTATCTATATGGGTTTAGAATCTGAAATCCCTAATTCGAATCTGAATAGGAAATAGATGAACCTGATCATTTATGCCTTTGCATAGATGGCTCTGATACCAAATGTGGGAATCAATACTGTATGCGGAATAGGCCCACGGATCTGTCTGTGCATGGGACATGGTGATCAGGGTTCGGGATGGCTTACCTAAGTGGGACGCCATTGCTGAGAATAAGAATACCAGAATATAGATAGAACTTAGGATCTTCCTCTCCTTCACACCCTTTCTGCAAATCTGTAGATGGGACTCGAATTTCTGCCGTGGTGTAGGATCGGGGACCCAGCTCTCTTTTATAGAGACTGTGGAGAGAGTTTGAAACCCATCACAACTCTCTCCCTCTCACGCTCCACATTGTAGTCTCCTAGTTCATCTCAAAGTGCTGTCTGCGTAAGACAGCTATAGCATTCCAGCCCTAGTACGTAGAGTTGCGCAGATAGACTGTGCAGCGCATCACCTGAAGTGGGGCCCACTGGTCTACTCAATCATCCAGTCCAACTGTATGACAATCCAAACTGTTGATCAGTGAGGCCCACTAAACAGAGTTCTTACATGGCTAGCCAGATAATGATTAGGACCCTTTTCTAAGGGTTCTGATTCATCCACTATCCATATGGCATATATTAAGGCTATCTTCTTGTTTTTTTTTTTTTTTTTTTTGTTTTTTTTTGTTTTTTTTTTTTAATATCAAGGCTATCTACAGTCCGAATTCTAAGGCCCACTGGGGATGGAACGTAGCACCTGTTGAGGGTCAAATATTACATATCAGACCCCATCTATTACTGGATTTACAAGCACAATATTGTTAACGCCCCGGTTTTAACTGTGTTTGTGATACAGGGTATATTAAGAGCATGAACTGAACGTGAAAAGTCGCTAAAAAGCGTGGATTTACGCTCAGAATTCACCAAACCAATGGACGGGACCCCAGGAGGCCAAGATCACTTGATCTACATGCCAGAGATCCGAGAAAACTGAGAAACTGAAGCTCAAGTGGCCTGAAACACGTTCAAAATGCAAGATCACGGGGTTCCCACCATCCATTCGGCACGAAACTTCATACATGGGATAAGGGACACAAATCAACCGTACACGTAAAATTTCAGCCCTCGGGTATTTGTGGAAGTGGGTCAACGGACAGATCAGCCCATGACTTTCTGATTTGGGGCCCACCTGCTGCTTGGATGGGTCTCATCTTCGGTCCCTACGGGTTAATTGATATGACAAAATGGATGGATGGAACGGATTTCTCGAAAACATCAAAGTGGAACCCACCTTGCATGCGCACGTGTACAGCCCACGCACTCCCGCGCCGCACCGAACCGCCGGAATCGGTCAGCAGCCGCTGACCCGATTTCGGTTTTTAAAATATGAGACAGCGTCTCTTCTTACGCAGCAGGGAGTTGCGTTCAGCGCTTGGTGGGCCACAAAAATCATCTAAATTTATGATCCAGACCGTTCATTGTACTCAGCAGGTAAAACCGACCGTACATACGGTGGACTTTCAAAATCCAGTTCGCGTACACGTGGAGACAGTGCCCACAACATCTACGGACGGTAGAATTAAAGATCAAGTGGGCCACGCAGATTTTTCTCCAAAGATACCATTTCCGACCGGTTTTCCGAGAAGAATCCAATGGTCGGAATGGATTTCCCGACTGACGTTTATCCTGGGTCCCACCAATCACCAGCGGACGGTCGGCGCGAGCTCTGTTCGCTGACAGGGACCTGCGGTTGATCTTTGTGGGCCACCATCAGGTCTCAACATGCTAATCCGAACGGTCCATCACATTGCCATGGAGTTTCTTATCACTGCCTAGATGGCAGAATTACAAAATATTACGAGGATCGAAATCCAACCGTTCATGCGGAGGATAGACGGTGCTAGGAAAAATCTTGTGGGCCACACCAAAACAAAGGAAAAACGGTCACCTCTGACCGGTTTTTAATGTATAACCCAATGGACGGAGTGGATTTATCCTTCGACTTCGATCAAGGGTCCACCTCAAGCATCAGCGCAGACTATCTAACATCCTACGCATGACTGAGAAAGTCGGATGATCTGGCAAGATGGGCCACCAAACGAGGGACCAAGAATCTAATCCAAGACGTCTAAGAAGTAGAAGAGAGGATTTCAACCGTCCCTGTGTGGTCGGATCTCATGGATCGTAAGATCTTCCATCTCGAATCCAAACAAAACGCAAGCGTTTTGCTGCGAAAAAAAAAAAAAAAAAAAAAAACATGGATCACATACACAGTTTCGCTGCGAACTGAATGGCGGAAATAGAGGCCAATAGAGTTCTCCAATGACTCTGCTGAAGTGCCGACATCACTGCCTATAAAGAAAGAGAGGAAGAAAGGAGAAGGATCATCTGGATCAGGGAACAGAGGGAGGAATCGGACGGGATTTGGATAGCAGCAGGCAGGAAGCTTGGAGTTCGGCTGAGACTTGATGGAGCACCAGGAGCAGAGATAGAGTATTTCTATTTTTCTCTGTTTAGTTTCTGAATTAATATTTTTTTTAGATGTTTAGCTTAATCATGCTAGGCTAAACCTCTTAGCTAGGGCTAAGAGGTGAAGCTTGTAGTGGGATGGGAGAGTTTTAATTTTATGTTTTTAATTGGTTTTAATTATGAATTTGAATTTGATATTTGTTTTATTAAGAGAATATTTTTAGTCTTTAATGGTCTGTTGTGACTGAAATTACAATGGGTCTGCAATGGCTTTGAGTATTTCCCTTACCTTTCAATGTTTATGATGTCAGGAAGCCCTGTTGTTTACCATCGTCTCCTGGGCATGGTTGGATGTCAGTACCCTTCCTAACCTTCGTAAACATGTTGACTGGTTGGTAATTAGTTTAATTCTGTTGTTTGCTTTGTCTCCTGGGCAGCATAGTTTGGTGATGGAATCCATTCTAATTCATATACCTCTCATCTCTTGAAAACTATATCAACATCAATTCATTTAATTTCCATGATTTGTGATACATGCATAAGATCTCCCTGATCTCTACAAGTGGATCCTCTGAATCCCTAGTTTCCCTTCTCTGAATTTTCTTCTCAGTTTAGATTAATATTTCATCATTATTCACACTTATTCACTCGGTTTTTATTTATCTTATCTAGTTCTAGTTTCTACTTAGTTTCAGATAACGTACAGGTTTCAGTCCTGTGGATTCGACCTCGGTCTTACCGAGTTTATTACTACATCACAACCCCTATACTTGGGGATGGGAGTGAACAAGTTTTTGGCGCCGTTGCCGGGGATTGACGGCTACGTAATTTGAAATTGATTAGTCTTAGAATTAAGGGTAAGATTAGGATTTTTCTAACTTTCTATTTCCTTAGGTTCTGTTCTCTTTTTAGAAACTAACCTAAGTGTCTTGTTTTGTAGGTTTTCTAACTCAGTAAGCTCTTTCTGACTTCTACTTTCTATCTCTTTCATTACTCACTTACTTTCTAGTTTAGAATTTTTTTAATTTGTTCAGAGGTTCCTACTTTCCTTTTAGGATTTCTCTTTTCTAAATTTAGAACTTAGTAATGCTATTCTTCTTCTTAGGAATTTTCTAGTCTTAGGCCTATTTTAGAAACTAACTTTTGTTTTGTTTTGCAGATCTTTAGCTTAGGGACTCCAATTTGGTAACTTCATTCCAACCCTCTCTTTCTTTTTAGATTTTTATTTTCTTTCCTAGGATTAGGTTTAGAATTTGATTGAGGGCTGTGAGTGTTTCATACCCAAGTGGGCCCGTGACAACACTCGACGTCTCTTGACCGAAGGAGGATTAGTTGAGGGGTTAACTGTCCATCGCAGGATTAGACACCACTCGAATTCCCCTAAGTTAATTGAGGTTATGGCTGCAAATCAACCTCAAGCACTACCTCACCACAGGGATGAGGAAACACATGATGAGAATGAGGTGCATCAAGCACCCCCGCCTCGTACTTTACGAGATTATTTACAACCGGCGGGGGTGAGTACGCCCTCATGTATGATTTTTTCTGAAAACACAGGACAAATGGACATCAAGCCAGGAGTTATCCAACTCCTTCCTAAATTCCATGGGCTTGAATCTGAAAGCCCATACTTACATTTGAAAGAGTTCGATGAGATTATCGCCACCTTATACTTTCCCAATGTATCCGAGATATACAATCAGGCTTGAAACTCTTCCCTTTTTCCTTGAAAGAGAAGGCAAAGACGTGGTTACATTCACTGCGTCCTAGATCCATTGGCACATGGAATGATTTACAGAGGGAATTCATAAAGAAAAAATTTTTCCCACACCATAAAACAATTACCCTCAGAAAAGCAATCATGAACTTCGCCCAAAAGGAAGATGAAACATTCACCAATGTTGGGAAAGGTTCAAGGATCTTGTCAGTTCATGCCCACACACGGTTTTGAAATGTGGCGCATTACAAATTTTTCTATGATGGACTGACATCTTCCATGCGCCAACTAGTCGAGACAATGTGTAATGGAGAATTCATGAATAAAGAGGTCGATGAGGTATGGGATTATCTCGATAGACTTGCCGAGAATAGAATGCACAATCTTGGGACCATTACCCAATCAAATACCACGTCTAGGCCAACTCATCTAAGGAGAAAGGTGGGAGTATATCTCCTGAAAGAAGAGGATGATGTAAATTTTAAAGTGACTAATCTCATACGAAGAGTCGAGGCATGGAAGAAAAGAAGGATAAGGTCAATGAAATTGTTTGCAGCATCTGTGATTGCAACATTCACACAACTGAAAACTGTCCTACAATATCTGCCTTTCGAGGAGTGTTGAATGAACAAGCCAATGCCGTAAACAACTATCAAAGACCTTTTACTGGACCTAACTCAACACGTACAATCCTGGTTGGAAACTCATCCAAACTTTAGTTGGAGAAATGGGCAAACACGGCTACTCCCCAAGGTTTTTCTCAATCAAAATCCAAATCAAGGGAAACCTCAAGAAGAACCGGTTCCAAATTCCATACAAGAGCTGCTCAGGCGATGCGAGGATTTACTGATTTATGCAAAAGATAGATTCTCGTATGACGGTTATAGAAAAGGGATGCTTCCTGCACAAAACCTCTCCCCAATCCAAACCGCAGTACGAGATAAATGATCCCAGCTCCTCAAATCAAATGGGGCATGCTAAATCCATAACCACTCTTAGGAGTGGGAAGATCATTGATAAAACCCTTCCGGTTAGGCCTTGAAAAGCCTCAGAACCAGAAGAGGACAATAAAGATGGATCTAGCGATATCCCCACAAAAATTAGAACCGGAACTTCTAGAGAAGCCAGTTGCTCCGTTCCCCCAACGGTTGGTTGCACCAAAACGTCTTTCTAACTCTCAGGATATTCTGGAGGTGTTGAAAAAGTGAAAGTCAACATTCCTCTGCTTGATGTCGTAAAACAAATTCCTTCATATGCAAAATTTCTGAAAGACCTATGTACGACCAAAAGACGGCAGAGCATTCAAAAGAAGATTTTCTTAACTGAGAAAGTGAGTGCCATCCTGAAGCAAAGACGTGCCACAGAAATTCAA